>JBBPLJ010000028.1:0-28438 GCA_038089715.1 Veloporphyrellus conicus
TCGACACTTGTTGCTGAGGTGTATTTGCTGGTGATGCTACGTCAATGACTGATCCTGACTGGTTGATCTGCACGATGACAGACTGCCAAACATCCCGAGGCAGAGAATTAAGGGCCGTTTTCAACCATTCATCACTTATTCCGGATGCTTTTGCTTGGAGCCAGAACGCTTTCAAATGCAACGTTCCGCGCTGGAGAAAGTATGTGAAAAAGATCGAATAACGAACGAGGAACCAACCTGGACAGCATTATGAAAGAGTTTGTTGAATGTCGCTTGATTTGCACGAGGGTGCTCGACCCGCTGCCGCACTTGCTCTTGCGCAACAATTGGCTGTGGAGGCTGTGTTCAATAGATCCTCGTGAGATTCAAGACAAGGCATCCGCAGAGGGAATCACGAACTTGCGTGGGCTGACTGCGTGATTGAGAGACATTAGTAGAGGATGCGCGATCTACCGGTTGCGGAGGGCTTTGTAAATGTGTTTGAGGCAGCTGCAAGGGTCGCTGAGACGGAAGTCGGGCTTCAGATTGTTGGACATGTTGTTTGGGCTGTAACGGAGGTTGGGGGAAGCGTTGAGACATGAGTGAAGGTTGCTGGGAATACTGCTGAGGTTGTCGAGGCCGTTGAGACGGGTCGTGAGGTGGCTGAAGCTCAATAACCACTGGTTTCGAGGCTGCGGTAGAAACGAGACGGGGCTGGGGTTGAACTGACGTTGGGTGTGATTGGATAGGAGGATGTGAGCCAGGGGGAGTTTGTACCGGTACTGCAGGGGCAGCTTGGAGTGGGACGTGTCCCTGAGAGGTAGAAGTATGTGATGGTAGGTTTCGTAATTGGTTGTGGGTAGTGACTGGGGGGCGAAACGTAGTAGACTCTGTCCGAAAACCTGTTTCACGGTGTGTCGAATTGGAGGAACCAGCGCTGAGGTCACCATGGACAGGTCCTGCCCTGATCTGTCCCGTCGGCGAAATATAATGTCCTGGAGATGCCACGATATTTATTAGCGACCGGAACCCCCTCAAAGTATGTAATGGTGGACGCACCAGGTCCGGTGGTGGCCCCCGACAAAGCAGTAGCCTGATGTGGATGACTACTCCAAGAATGTAAGGGTTGTTGTGTTTGCAATTGCTGAAATCCTGTCTGGTAGGTTGGTGGGTTATGGACTCTAGATTCCGGCGGTACGTTTTGTGTAGTATAGCGGCCCATCTGCCCTACCTCCGTAGCCTGGGGGTGTTGCGCCATACTGTACTGAGGGGGTGTGTAATACCGCAAGACGTCAGGGTTATACGGTTGAATTTGGATCGGAAAGCCCCATTGGTACATGACAGGGGCAGAACGACTTTGTTGTGAATTTTGCAGTGAGTGGGAGGTGACCGTAGGGGCTGGTGAGGAATACTGAAACAAGGTTAAACGCGTCAGGGGAAGAGTAAGGCTAATTACTGAAGGAGAAACCGGTTCTGGCACTTCCACGACGCTTGCGGTTGTCGGCAATATGACCTCTGATCTGTCGCCTGGACCATTGTTGGAATATTGGACTGTTTCGGGACTATCAAGATATAAGGAACCTCCCTAATCCAACAAGAAGATACCTACAGTTCCGGTTGGTTTCTTAACCGCACCAACATATCTCTACGCGTGTCACCTAATTCAATTCCACATGTAGAAAAAGGGGAGACGACTTACTCCGCTTCACGTCCCTCCTTGGCGCGTCTCTCAAGTTGCTCGACGACAAAGTTTTTGTGTGCAGCTTCGTTGTTGAATTCGAGTCTCCGGACCATCTCCTTGACTTCTTGGATTCGCGCCAGGTTTGCTTGGTACGCCTCTGGGGTGATTATGTCTGACGCACTAATCATTGAAGATGCGGCAAGCGAGATGGACATCTTTTTCTGGCTCTGGTCGCCGGATGGAGGGTCTTTACTGCCACCACTGTCCATGGCGGTGGTTGTATGTACTAGAGATTCATCAGCGCTGCGTGACCCTCATCCCTAGTGCGTTACGTCACGCGTCTCCTTGTCACACTTTCCCCTCTATGCTCCGTGCCATCAACCGCGTCGCGCCTCGTCCTCTCGCCCGTGCATTCGTTTCTGAGGCGTCGTTTGCGGCGCACACACCCTCAGCATACCGCGTGTTTGATCGTATCGCGAAGCAAGCACAAAAAGATCGTGCGATCAGCAGAGACGGGGGACAGCGGAGCAGAACTGTAGACTATGTTCGCGACGAAGTGGCAGACAGGATGATGGAGCGCTTGTTGGTAATGTGTTTGTACAGCTCGCGTCGTGCAAGGAGGGGCTAACTACTTGGGCGTCGAATAGGATATCAAAAGGAAGTTTGATACCATCGTCGACCTGGGCTCTGGGCCCGGACATTTCTCCAAATTGTTAGAGCCTGACAAGACCCGCAAGGTTATCATGGTAGATTCGAGCGGTTCGTGCTAATAATATTGTATCAGCTTCCCTTCCTAGCGTCATCACAGAACAGATGCTTTACAGGGACCCGGACGACGAGTTCGAAGGTATATCTCAGAGTATTATCCCCCCCCTGCATCCACCAATTACAAGTCTCAGTTCAAGTAGAACGGGTTCAAGCAGACGAAGAGAATTTACTTGAGACACTGCCTTGCAATTCTCACGAGGCCATTGTTTCTTGTCTCAGTCTCCACTGGATCAATGATTTACCAAGTGTGTCCTTAGGGCTGTAGGTCCCAACCACTCTCTGATGCCCTTTTTATTCTCCCTTATTTCTAGCTGTCCTTGTCCAAATCAAAGAAGCTCTAAAGCCTGATGGTTTGTTTCTAGGTGCAATGTTTGGAGGAGATACACTCTTTGAACTTAGATCGGCCCTTCAACTCGCGGAAGTTGACCGCGAGGGGGGAATATCCCCACACATATCACCTATGACAGGTTTGGGAGCCATATTTACAATTTGTGTTTATGACCTATCTCCTCAGACATCAAGGATATTTCAAACCTTCTCGGTCGTGCCGGGTTTACTCTACTCACAGTTGACACGGATGAAGTACGCGTTGGTTACCCCTCGATGTGGGAGCTCATCGAGGATCTAAAAGATATGGGCGAGGGAAACGCAATCATTGGAAGGTTTGAGTTCTACTTAGTTTCGTTTTGTGGATCCCGCGAATCCGAGGATTGTTAATCAGACGACATATCATGCACCGAGACACCTTGGCCGCAGCTTCTGCCATCTATCAAGGTAACGTCGAGTTGTCCGTTCATTTTTTGTATATGTATATTCACCATGTACAGAGCTACATGGTAATGAAGACGGTTCGATCCCGGCAACATTCCAGGTGATATATATGGTGCGTTCCACCCTCTTCACCGTGCTCTTAGTTTATCCTCTTCTCTCGCTAAGATTGGATGGAAACCTTCATCAACTCAACGTAAGCCTCTTGAACGTGGTTCCGCGGAGACACGTCTCGGGGATGTTATTTAAGTTGGGGGTGTTGTGGCGGGCATACGTGCCACACTAATAGTGAACACCATGATAGTCGCTGTGCAAACTAATATATAGATTCTAGAAGTCCGAATGTGTTTTAAATGCAGCTTTGCTACAAGCACAAGTGGCTCATCAAACGCTGTGGTCGAGATGAATGAATGCACAGGGATGCTGGCATTGACCATAAGCATGACCAGTTAGAGCAACAAAAAGATTATGCTGTTATTCAAAAGCCTGGCAATTAAAAGAACTAAGAAACTCAAAGGAGGCAGTTGCAAAGTAATGAGGTCATCAGACAAACTGAAGAGTAGTACGGCTTCAGCCCAGGAGAACAGGGCCGTGTGACCTTTCAGGCGTTCCAGGCTACCGCTTTACACCTACACATGCATTTCTGTATGGCGATGGGAACGGCGAAATTGGGTAGGATGTGACCATGACATAGACAAATTACCCAGTACTGACTGCTATGTGATATTTGCTTGTGTCTGTCGGGTGGTTGCTCACGACTACTACCAAGATCAGCCGGTCAAGTTGATTTCCCTCGACGGTTGCGATCACCAACTGAAAAATTGAATCTACATATTTCACGCTCCAAGAGTGGAGGGTAAATAGTGGAGATTATCTAGTTTTAGGACATCGGGAATAACAAACCAGCCAGCTAAACCGTTACAATTAATATCATAATCGACATCATCAAAACACAAGAAATCAAGTCTTATTAGTTACTAGGCGCGCCGAGTTGACAAATCCAGGAGTCGACAGTGAGGTCTTCTTTCTCGTAGTTTGGCCCATCTGCCGCGAGTATTTTTGAGTGTAAGTCACTGTATGAGCACATGCTTCAAGAACTGTTTGAGGTCCTCGAGTGTTCGTTCGCATGCCTCGTGCCCGGCTGATCTATAGGATCTGAAACTTAACCCTGGCCCACCCAGCTTGCCGTCATCGGGCGAGTAGCCGGTCGGCGGAATTAACGTCGGAAGGGTCTGGTTCTCAAGAGCAGGTAGACCCAGGTCGTTCGTCAGTATCTTGAACGCCCTCTGGCTCAGATTGTAGGGCACGACGGTATCAGCAGTGCCGTGACAGACGAGTATCGGTGTTGTGGCCAAGTGAGGAGAAGCCATCTAAGAAAGCTTGTCAATATTATCCCGCGTTTGGCGCGAAGAAAGGGCAACCTTTGGGAACATATCCTGCATTGGGATCCAGCCGCTCAGCACGGCCACTCCACCAAGTTTCCAGCCATATCTTCCCCCATAGAGTCCGTCCTCCCTCCGGGCCGTCAATCCTGCTAAAAATGACATCGACCCGCCCTGGCTGAATCCGCCAACGACAACTCGTTCAGCCGGTATACCTATGTTGATCTCGTCCTGTATATACTTGTCGATCGTGCGAGCAGAGTCGAGCATTCCATCGCGATCTTCTTGCTTGTCCCCCAAATCCCACGAAGGGAGATCGAACCAGCCAGGCATCATGAAGCCACGGTTGGCAGTAATACTGCGGCTCGGGGCATTTGGGAGCAGCCACTTGACGTGGGGTAAATCGTCTTTGATCATTTTTACGATCTCAAGCCAACCACTGCCACTGTCGCCGAGTCCCTGTTGAGTAGAACGGCCATGAGCAAACCGGTGAGGGAAAAAAAGTGGCTGGTGGTGCATACATGCAAGAAAATGACTGTCGCGGTGTGTTTTACAGACGGCTTGACAACCTCGTAGGGTCCCCTCAGAGAAATGACTCTAGTACCCATGATGAACGAATGAGGAGAGGAAGGCGCAGGGACACGATGGAACAGACCGCAAGAAAAAGTATGAAAGATGCTCTGTGCGCGGAAATGACCAGGAACACGCACCCTCTCAGCGACGGCTATCCCAAGAATCACTCTCGGCTCATACCGGACCGCCGGCTATCCCTACTTGTGATTAGCCACCATGGACACCCTCCCGCTAGTCGATCCTGCACGTCAGCCAGATCCAGGACAAGAAACAGAGTCATCGACCAATCAGGGTCTCTCCAAGAAGGCACAAAAACGTGCTGCCAAACTCGCAAGGCTCCGCGAACTCAAGCTTGAGCGACGCGCGCGCGAAAAGGAGGCGAAGAAGCACAAACGCCGTGAACGAGCGCAGGCCATTGTCAACGGTCAACTTGATGAAAGCAGCTCTCGAAAAAGACGAAGAACAAATGCCGGTGCCGAGACGGTGATATTTAACGCCAGAGTCGTGGTTGATCTAGGTTTTGATAAGCTGATGTCAGACAAGGTGGGTGTTTCACTTTGCTCTTGTCTCTTCCACGAGGTGATTCGGCCAAGGATAGGAGATCAATTCCCTCACTTCTCAACTGGCATATACGTACAGTGCAAACAGACATGCCGCGCACGCATTCTCGGCACTAATATTCACCTCGCTAAATGGCAAAACCAAACAAAGGTTAGATGCCATAAATGATGCTGGCTACAGGAGGTGGTCAAGAACGGAGTGGTGGGAAGAGGGCTATGACCGATTGTGGACAGAACCCTCCCAGCCCCTTCCCTCGCTGAGTGAGGGAACGAATACGCAAGGCAGCATAACGTTATCTGCTCAAGCCGACCGCCAGCATATCGTTTATCTAACTGCTGATTCCGCGGAGGAGTTACTCGAACTTAACGACGGAGAAATTTACATCATTGGCGGGATATGTGACCACAATCGTTACAAGGTCAGTGCGTAAAAACCGCTATGTGTATCCTCACTGGGAAGAAATCTTAGAATCTATGCTTAAATAAAGCCATCGACTCGCAAATCCGTCATGCCCGCCTCCCAATCGGCCGTTACATCTCACTTTCCACCCGCAAGGTGCTTACCGTCAACCAGGTTCGTTTCCCAATTCATAGATGTGACAGTTCATATCGCCTGCAAATACCTGAGCCTAAAATCTGGATATTATCGTCCCTTCCACCATGGCGCTGTGATCCTTCTAATTCCGTGTTTAACGCGACGTTGCTCCTATGGACAGGTCTTTGAAATCCTCTTGAAATGGATCGAGACCCGTGATTGGGAAGAGGCATTTTGGGCTGTTATACCGAAGAGGAAGTTTCAAGGTGGGCGGGGGGATCAAACCTGTACTGGAGAAATGGATGGAATTATGGCGCAAGATGGTGGCAATACACACTCGGACTCCGAGTCCAACAGGGATGGTGAGGGGATACATGTCAAAGGTGAAGCGAAGGACAATGTAATTGACAATCCGGAGAAGGAAGGAACATTTGACTCATTGGGAGGGGAGATGGGACAACCGACTGATTAGAAAATGAGCATCCCTCGTATTTGAGTCGTCTGCATGAGATTCTGAAATTTTGTGATCAACTCATAGAATGCAAAAACTGCTGTATGCCCCATGGCTGAGTTGGTTACAGCGTCCGACTGTTAAACAACCATCGGAAGGTCGTGAGTTCGAGCCTCACTGGGGCAGTATGTCGTTTTTATTGCTTGTTCATTTTTATCGCGAAATTGATATGGCGACTAAAAACATTAAAGATCAGTGAAAAGTAGGTGTGCGCATCATCTAGTATATCCTTCGGCTTCCCTCTCCCCCATATTATACATGCATACACCAGCTGGGTTTGCACTTATGGGTGACATCTGCCAGGTAGAGCACCAGATTGTTCGTCTCTGAGATCTGATGGCCAAGTAGTATTTAAGTATTGTATATGACTAATACCGTCATCGAGGCTCATACATAGTGGCCCCACGGTGTCTCATCAGGTGGACAAAAGAACACAAGTAGTGATACACACAGGATGATCCACATGAAGAACATCGTATCTACCAGATGTTTCTTCACAGGCAAGCTCCCGCGGCGTGCATTGATGACGAGACGTTTACCCCGTATCTCCATCTTTCGCACCGAGATCTGGAGGGACAGGCGACGTCGATTGTACGACGGTCATACCCAATGGGCGAAACATCACTTTCATCCGCTTGGGTGGGTCATCGCCTGGTTTAACCGCAGCGGCTCGACCACCAATCAGTTCGTCCCGTTTCTGGGTGCCGAGATCGGCGCGCTTGGGTTTGCTGGCGAGGCGTTCCAGCAGTTCGTCCTCGTCATTTTCTCTTCTCCGTTTTTCGGACAAGCGTATGTGGGGTAGGTGGGCCTTGGGGTTCGGCTTAGTAGATGGTTCGCTTAGCGAAGGTGAGGAAGGGGTTTGATTTCCCTTCTGGCGCAGGAGGGATTCTAGGATGCTGTCATCTTCTTCGTGGGTGCGTAGTCGGGGAATAGAGGATGGTCGAGAGATTTGGCGATGTGCTAGTCGTGGACTTGGTGGTATGTCCATGGAAGGAGAAAGTGGTGTAGATGAGGTTTCCTTGGGAAGGGCTTTGGACGGAATAATAGGGGAGGATGTTGCTGGAGGGGACGAGGGTCCAATTTCCTCTTCCTCCTCGCCATAGTCCAGCAGAGATGGTAGGGGAGGTGTACGAGGGAGGACAAGACCTTGTGGTCGCGGGAGTTTGGACGGTGCGATAGGTATACGTCGTCTACGGTTGATTACATTTAGTGGGGAAGTGGTGCGGCTTGCAAGAGCCGCTGAGCTGATGAACGGAGGTGCCGCGTCACCTTCGTCGTCATCACCGTTGAAGTACTCTTCTTCTTCGGCGTCAATACTACGGTCCACACGACGCGAATCGGCAGAATTCCTGTGATACATGAGCAAGCACGTTCCCTAGAGTCTACTATAGACTTACCGATCATTCTTGGCCTCTTCCTTTGGTAAAGGTTCGACATTGATTTCCCAACGACGAATGAACGCAGAGAAGCGTGGTCCGCCCAATCTCGTTTCGCTGAGCGTACGGATTATGTCTCCATGAACTGTCATGCAATAATTAATGAGGTCTTTTATGTTTTCCTGTGCAAGTGTGGTGAACTTGGATGTGGAGTAGTAAAAGCACCAAGTTTACCCGTCGCATGTGCTCAAAGAACTCCTGACACGATGCACTCAAAAGGCTATCCCGATGTGACTCCTGCAATGTGAGCTCCAGGATGGGCTTGAAAGCATTAAGTTTCATAAGGTGAGCGAGAAAGTTTTTGTTGTTGATCTTAAGGCATATTCGGAAAAAGCGGAATGAAGCTATAATTTTGGTGGAACCGCGGCGTTAGATCATAGAAGCCTCTTTGAGAACCGACACAAACCCAGCCGAAGGTGTTTATCCCGAGCGCCAAGTAATGTAGCCACACGAGCGGATATATTCGAAGAAAGCATGTAGAAATGGCTTCGAAAAGCATGTTGTTGGGCAAAATTGCAAAGTAAGTCAGATAGGTATAGGAAAAGATTAGTCTTTTCTCGCGAGAGCTTCAAAGCCGGATCTAGATTGATGACTTGAGTTCACGTTTCTAGTTCTCGAAAAATATTTGCGTACCTGTTTGCTTCCTGAAATCTGGTATATCGTTGTATGGTCTGAATAGGACCTCTAAGCAGCTCTTGTAAAAATAATCCAGAAACCTCTCAGTCCCCGGATCATCTTTCGGTCGAGCCAAGATCTTCGCGCCGATCGCAGCCTTGGTCAAAAGTCAACAACGAATTAGTTGCTCTGGGAGGAGCACGTACAGTTGTTGCACCCGGCCCGATATTTTGCGAAACATCTAGTAAAGCCTTCAACGCGTCACCGATCTGACACTGTACGGCAATGTCCCGACTCTGCACCATGACTCGGCACATTAGTTTCAAAAGTGTTTCTGCCTTATCAGCTCCTACACGACCAGCCTCATTCTCCCTTTCAAGAGCAGCGGCCTGTTTGCATACATGCCCGCGAACCCCATGCAGATCATGATCAAGCAAGATAGCCATGATCTCGCCTGCGGAGTTGACCACGTTCTTTGACGTCTCCTCTTTTTCGGGCAAAGAAAATGCCCATTGGACAGCGAACAAAATCCCTCGGTCAACCAATGTTCGGAAGAGTGCCAGCCGTGCGGGTAGTTGAACATTCTTGCCCATTGCGCAGAGCTGCTGAATGAGTACAATGACCTTGCGGCGGAATGCAATGTCACTTTCAGTGAGGTCGCCTGCAGGGCCAAATGAAAACTGCGCAATGGTCCGCGTTCCGTGTCCATTCGGAGGCTTCTCGTGAGGTTTCTGGCCCTTCGATTCCCGCCCCTCGTCGTCTTCATCTTCAGATCCCGTCCTAGGACCAGCAAGCACCTCCTCGCTCACATACAACCTGACAATATCGTGCAAGAACGTGGGATCATTCTGAATGTGATTGATTATGTCGATTTGGTTGAAGATGATGCAAGAGTTCAAAACGTTGAATGTCGAATCGTCGAGCGCGCGTGCAAGTACGACATCCTTGAGAAACTGAAGGCGATAAGTATGGTGGACCTTCTTCCGGATAAGGTCGTCTCGGATTGGAATGGGTTGGTGGAAGTGTGTGTTGACATGGAGAAATTCACGATAGTTGGCTTTATGTGTGGGAAACTCTGGGTCATCTATGTCACCACGTTAAGACCACAGAAGGTAGGAGGGGAGCAGGGCATACACTCAAGCATTCCGACCACTCCAAAGAAGATGTCATCCTCAAGGATATGCTCATAAACCCCATGGTCGTTCATCATCACTAACATAATGTTAATTACGCCAATGGAGCTGTCTTGCACTTACAAATAGTTTGCATAAGACTACACAGGGCATGGAGGTTGTCTAGGCTCTCAAGGTCTTCTGCCATGTTCAAAACATCAATAAGGGCCTTGATGTAGTGCTGTCAATCTTGTCAGCGTATGGCCCAAAAGCAAAGTATTTATAAGACTATAAGACACGGCTAACCTCGCGCTGTATGTACTCGCATATCTTTTCCTTTACCGCCTGACCCCTCGAGAGGGTTTTGATCGCACCCTCAATATCCTGTATGTTACCGAGCTGAGGTGTAGGGAGATGACCAGTACGAATAATATTGACAGTAGTCGCAGAGTGCTCGCCACCTGGAGACGACGAGCCAATGCCCTGATCTTCTGGGTGAGATTCGGATGAGATATGCGTCAGTCGAAGGGATAATAGAGAACGAAACGAGGCGTGGGCTAAGGGCGAAAGGATGCTGACCTCCGGAGTTCAAGTGACGTTGGACCTCTATAATGAAGTTCCACACCTCAGCGCATCCTTCCGCGTCCTGGAAACTCAAGGCGTAGTCGGCCCCGTTGGGTTCCGTCCATACTATCAGGCTCTCTATAAGTCATATGAGTGCTGGTCACCGGGTGACGAGGAAAAATTTCCACGCATATACAAGAACTATGCATACCCTGTTGCCGCTGATATACGTCATTGGAGCGGATGGCGGTTGAAAGGATGATTTTGTTAAAGTCCAGCTCGGAACGGGCGACGAGATACGCTTGATTGGCATCGTCCAGCTGACCGGCGCAGTACGCGGTACCTTGATCAACCCATCGAGAGCCAACAAGTTCGTAGACCTTTGAAGGCGATAAATATCGGTTAGAGAAAGCCCTTGATGAGGTCATGCAAATGATGGGGATGCAAATGAACAGGAGGGGCGCATAAGCACTTTGAATAAAAGGAGGCTTTTTTCCGGGAAAGTTGAACACGTTGCAACCATGACGGCAGGGCCGTCATGAGTATGATGGCAGAGCGGAGGCCGATATGGACCTAATACCACGAACACGATGGGAAGGACAGAAGCTCACCTTGACACGTTTTAGTTCTAATGAAGACTCAGGCGACTGCTGTTGGGAGTCTTGCTGGGTAACGGCTGGGTCCACAGCCTCGACCATTGTGATGTGGTCATCCTTGACATGGTCACCAACGTGGTCGATGTCGCCAAAAATGTGGTCACGAGAGTGTTGGAATGCCATATGAGCAGCAGGGTCATCCAGGGCAGTGTCAGACTGCGCGAGACAGGCGAGCTCGAGTTCGAGGGCTACTTGGTGGTCGTGTGTGGGCAAAACAGCGTGGTGGGAGGGTGATAAGAGGTCATGGTCAAGGATGTCGGTGTCGTGATGGGACGTAAGAGAAGACGATGGCGCAGCGTCCACGCCGCTCATGACAGCCCAGACGGAGCTTTCTGTGTAGCTTGCGACCGCCAGATCCCACCTGCAGAACGCGCGAGAACCGCTTATGAGGCAGTTCTGGTCCAAAGTCCTTTCAACGTCAAACGAGACTACCCGTGAGAATGTCCAAACACGTATTCCCGCCGGCTACATCCGTGTCCACGACGTCCGCCCCCAGCATCATGGCCACGGCGACGCGCTCAACGGCCATTGCGGGCAAGGAAGGGATACATAGCGTCATCATTGTCAATTCCGACGTCGACGCGTCTGCACCTCGCGACCTCTCATATGAACGGTCGACTTGTAATTTAAAAGACTGATTCCTCGTTCCTCGACGCGGGGCAAAGCGTTGTAGTGCTGCTCGTCAAGTCGTGTAGCATGCACCTTCCGGCAATTTACTGTATGAGGCTCGCAGTTTAGTTCTGCCATGGGATGATGGGAAGGGAATTATTTTTGTCGTTACATAATAATTTTAATTGGTTTTTTTTCCCTCGGTGACGTTCGCATCATTCCCCTCCTCCTCTTCTCCTTCGTCCATACCCTCCGCCTCAAGATGACAAGGCCAACAATGATGCTCACTGTCGCCGGCATTGCCGTCGGGAGTCTTGTTGCCTATGCCATGTACTTTGATTACAAGCGGAGGACGGACGCTGTCTTCCGCAGACGTCTCCGTATGCTTGCTTTTATTCCGGTGCCAGCCCAGGACTGAGTAGTTGTCATCTAGGCAAGGACAAAAAGCGCGCCGAAAAGAGTCAGACACCTTCGGAAGTATCATCAAACACCGGAGGTGTCGATCCGAACGAACTCATTAGCGCTTTGGAGAAAATCCGGAACGAACAGCTCCCCACTGATCATGACGAAAGGCACCAGTATTTTATGACGCAGGTTAACCTGGGGGAGACGATGAGCGTGAAAGGTGCATTGGCTCAAGCCATCTCGAGAAAAATCGTCATGACTTAGGCGTCAACAGGGCCCACTTTCTACATGCCTGCTGCATTATGCTTCTACCGCGCGATTCGGGTGTATCCTGCACCACTTGAGTTGATCATGGTCTATGAAAAGAGTCTCTCTCCGCCAGTATTCCAGGTCAGTCGTCATTATATGTCGCGTTACCCCATATGTTGACCACTCGTATCAGCTTGTAATGCAGCTTGTCAACTTGGACGTGAGTTCACCTCCTTCGTCTGAGGGAAAGGGTTCAGCCTCCATTCCTGACGAGGATGACGAGTTGAGCCCCTCGGGCCCACCTTCAGAAGCGTCCTCACAGGAGTGGGACAAGCTCACAGACCCAGGCACTCAGACGCCTGCGGTATGATCGAGTCATTTTACACACGACTCTGAACGTGCAATGCACGCTGCTGTACGCTGTGTAGTCCCCATTGTTCATGTACCCCTCGACTCATCGTTACACCCTTATAATCTCTCCTATCCGTTGTCGCTGCGATGATCTGATATGAATGCTTTTTGTTTTCCGGTGTCGCTGCTGTTCGGATGTGCTTGAACTATCTCGCTCTTTACTTGAAACAATCATGAATGCAGGTAAAGACTCGCGCCGAAGGTATGCCTTGCTACTTGAGGAGAAAAGGCACATTGGCTAAATAGTGAAAGCTAGGTTACTACAATTGCTTCCCCCGCAAAGAGATGAATGTTGCTGTTCAAAATATTGAGGTTCCTGGAGTTGCTGATGCGACTATGCGCAAGAAGGTCGTCGTTTGTACCAAGGATTTTGCACCGGGTGATCTTATTTTCAAGGTATGGATCAATTCCTACCTGCAAATACTTAACTTTGATGCACCCTGCTTGCAAAACTAAAGGAGGAAGCTATTGCCACCGCTCTTGACGTGGATCTTCAAGGCAAAGGAACCCACTGCAGTCATTGCTTGCGTTCCATCGAGGGGGATACACCAGTCCGTCCTGACTCTGACCGCTTTGACTCTGTCTATTGCTCGAAAGATTGTTATGTCAAGGCTAAGGCCTACTCACAAGGCATACTCTTTACACTTGAACCACCCCTACCCGAACAGTTGGCCATGGAAACCCCTAGCTCTCCCAAGGACGAGAGAGACCGCGCCCAAGCTGCGTTCGCGGAATACATCCAAAAGTGTGGCAAGGCTGCACCTGAGCTAATGGCACGTGTCATAGCACGTCAAGTCGCTATCGAGACGTCACAAATGGTAACTTCTATGGGACACTCACCGTTAGCGAATGCCAGTGTAGTGCTGACGGATGGTGGGGATTATACGCTCAATGACCATCTCGAGCGCTTGCGCTACCTTGACATGACGGCCTCTGAGGAGGGCTGCAAGTTGTTTAAAGTCGTACTGCAACTTGCGATCCCAGGCTTGGAGCACCTCGCGACCGAGGAACGGCTCTCGGTCTATCTTGGCATGATGACTTATAACGCGTTCGGTGTCTGCTTTGGGAGTGGAAGGGATGATAAGGTAAATATGCAGTCATCAGTTATGAACATGATATGATGTCTACAATCGGCATAGCCCGCACCAACGGCAAGGCCGGAAGATGTAGAGAAGACGCGAACCCCGTGTGGCACCCAGAGGCAGGTCGGGGCTGGGTTCTATTTCCTATCGTCCTACGTACGTATTTCCACTGATTTTTGGAGAAGTTGTGTTGACGTCACGCTGGTCATATACAGCTCACTCACTCATGTGACCCATCGGCTCGACCACACTTCAATGGCACATCTGAACTTCATCTCATTGCCACCCGCGCTCTCAAGGCAGGGGACCAGGTCACCGTTGCATATGTCGACGTCACGCAACATGATGATGAGAACGTACAGGATTGTCGTCGCAGGAGACGGATGGAGCTAGCTCGAGGTTGGGGGTTCGCATGTGCCTGCTCGCGGTGTGCCTCGGAGGCGGATCCCAACGATGAAGTTGACAATGAACCCAAGGACAAGTCCAAAGTGTCCGAGGTCGTGTCGAGGCTCGAGGGCGTCTAGAGAATGTCTTGCACAGGGCACAACTCCAGGAAGTTCGGGATTCAAAAGGTGGTCCATTTCGAGTCTCCAACTCGATTACACAGATAGATATCAATTCACGAAGACGCTTGTTTTTAATAACTGCGACATATTTCCTCTTCGGCCGTTGCTACATTCTCCACTTGCCCTTGTTTTGTTGTCGTGTCCGCTAATCCGGTTTTCGTGTTCATCACCGTCATAACACTCCCCACTCTGCATCCCATTCTCATTCTGATTATCAAGCTATGTTTTCGTGTACTCGTACACACACCCATCACTACAACTACCACAAGCTCACGAACATGGTATCTACGCTTTGTTCTTTCGTCGCTGTGAATATTCTTCGCACATGCAGCTGTCCTACTTGATCCCTTGTGAATGCGTCTTTTTGCTGAAGCAGGAAGGTCGCTTTCATCCTGAACCACTAGACTACGGAATCCCAGACATCCATGCTGTTCGCGAACTCATTCGTACTTCCAGGGGAGGGCTGATGTAGCTATGACGTGATTAGTAGCCGATTCGTTTTTCATCGGGTCTGAAGGCACGCTCAGGGGCCATTTCACCTTATTGGGGAGCATGTCGAGAGGTTCCCATCGCGACGACTAATCGGGTAACGTACGCCTCTGGCCTTTAGCTTGAAGAATTCGGCCGACTGCCACGACTACATATTGTCGATCGTTTACACCATATTATCCCCTTGTCACCGTGCTATGCAGCGCTCAAGCACCAGCACGCGGTCATCGACTACTACCAGCTCAGACAAACCCGTAGATTATGTGTACTTTGAGCGCAGCTCTGCCGGTTTTGCTGATGATGCCATTCCTCGAGCGAAAGCTGCGCAACTGAAGCTCGAGCACTTCTATAAAGTTGCCGTAGACGCTGCAATCGAACGAAACAGTAGGTATGTATTGTTGACAACGTCAGCGGTCAATACAAGTAACACATTGATACTGGATCCGCAAGGCGCGTAGAACTCGAGCGAAAGCTTCAGACGGACGCCATGATGTCCGACGAGAGGAAGATTCGCCATTTGCAACAACTAGGAAAGAAAGAATCAACATTCCTTCGCCTTCGACGAACACGTTTGGGTCTGGAGGACTTCAGGACGGTCAAAGTGATCGGGAAAGGCGCGTTTGGTGAAGTCTGTGCCAGTTTCTTGTTTTATGATCCTGTCCCCTCAATCTTGATGATTTCGTATATAACCGTCCCAACGTAGGTTCGCCTCGTTCAGAAGCTCGATACTGGCAAGATCTACGCGATGAAGACACTCAAGAAAGAGGAAATGCTGAAGAAAGACCAGGCATGTCTTATTCTTGGGTATAGCCAGCCATGGTCTGAATTATTGCATGGTTACATAGCTAGCTCATGTTCGCGCCGAGCGTGATGTTCTCGCAGAATCTAATTCTCCTTGGGTTGTACAACTCTTTTATTCTTTCCAGGATGCTCAAACGCTATATTTGATCATGGAGTTTCTCCCAGGCGGAGATCTGATGACCATGCTTATCAAGTATGATACTTTCTCAGAGGATGTCACTCGTTTCTATATAGCAGAGTGCACCCTTGCCATCGAAGCAGTCCATAAACTAGGATTTATTCATAGGTGGATATACTTTGGTGCTCCCGGCCCAATTCGCTCATATATATATATATATTTGCAGAGACATCAAACCAGACAATATACTGATTGACAAAGACGGCCACATCAAATTGTCCGATTTTGGTCTTTCAACGGGCTTCCACAAGCAACACGATTCTAGTTACTATCAGAGGTTATTGGACTCAGCAAAAAATCCTCAATCATCCGCTGCTGCAGGGCGGAACAGCGTTACTGTGAACGCCATTCACTTGACTATGTCTAGTAAGGATCAGATTGCAACCTGGAAAGCGAATCGGCGCAAGCTGGTACGTGACTCTTGTAGTATCTCATTGACACTGATGCGACGCAATCTATAGGCATATTCTACTGTTGGCACCCCAGACTACATCGCACCGGAAATATTCCAGCAAAAAGGATACGGAAACGAGTGCGACTGGTGGTCGCTTGGAGCTATCATGTTCGAGTGTCTTGTTGGGTATCCGCCATTCTGCTCAGAGTCGACACATGAGACGTATCAAAAGATCATGCAATGGCAACATTACTTGGTACTCCCAGATGATGTCCACCTGAGCCGTGAAGCTGAGGACTTGGTCCGCAGGTAAGTGGCGTGAACTCTTTGACCTGGAATATCGTATTGATAATATGCTAGGCTTATGACTTCCCCCGACCACCGATTGAATTCAGATCAAATCAAGAGTCATCCATTCTTCTATGGAGTTGATTGGGACGCCATCCGCCGTATCGATGCTCCTTTCGTACCCAACCTACGTTCTATAACGGACACCTCTTACTTCCCCACAGACGAGATTGATCAAAGTCCTGCGGAAGCACCCGTCGCAAGTGCGGGTGAGGCACAAAAAGATCTTGCCTTTCTTGGGTGCGTTTCAACCTTTTAAGAACGAACCCAGCTGAGATAGCTCCTCAGATATACCTTCAAGAGGTTTACTATCTCATCTCATGCTTTTTGAGTTATTGGCTAAGTTGGTGTACGTGAATCCCGAGACAGGGTGCAATGATAGGATGAAGATTCTGTGTTGTATCATTTTACACGTGCATGAACGAAGGCTTCATTCCTAGACGCACATATGTATGTCGGAACTTTGAAGTTGCGGTTCAATGCGAGAATCGAGTGGGTCGCTTGGTTTAAGTGAATGTGAACGCGGAAAATTTCACAAGGAGACTGTTGTACAGTATTGTTGAAAGACGAAGGCGGAGTTTATACTAACATGGCATCTGCGGTCGTGGTAAATAAAAGTTGCCTCAGGTTTCACGCATTCACTGCTTGCTGCTCGCACAGATGACTGAAATCATTGACCTCACTGTATCTCCGACTCGCCCAGAGATCATCGAGATCTCATCTGACCAAGAACCCACTCCTCGTCGCCCCAACCGAACACAAGAAAACAAGACGCGGCGGAAGAGGAGAACAGGAAAAGTGTTCAATGGCCTTGCCAGTGACGGGCTGGACAGTTCTTCCCAGCCTTCAAGGGCCCATTCACCGGAAAATGGAAACAGACCGTCTAGCGAACTCAACGAATCCACGCCTCCCCGGTCGTCACCTCTGTGGACTTCGTCTATAATCGATGAACCTGGTCTTTTCATCTTTGACGGCGCACCTGCCCCCATAGCTGTGGAGGATAGCCCTCCCGCTTCGGAACCTGTGGAATCCGGTAATGATGGCAATAAACTATTACTGCCATCTCATGTTTCATTTTTTCATGAGGATGGGCCCACTCTCACTGAGGTACTTCCACCCCCAAAGCTGAGCTCAGGTGACGAGGAATATATAGAATACCTTGACTATGAAGATCGCAAGGTTTGTTCCATCGCGTTTGTCTTGTGGTACACACTATAAAATCTGTTCAAAGGCTCCTGGGTTGGTCCGCTACTTTGAAGCTGAAGGAGAAGAGTTCAATCAGTCGAAACCATCAATATTCAAATGCAAGAAATGTGGTGCGGAGGGCGATCACAAGGCTTCTGAGTGCCCCATACAGATAGTAAGTTACAGAAGTTTGAACGCGCATGTTACTCACGAGATTCATCAGTGTTTGACTTGTGGTGTTCGTGACGAGCACCCTACACGAAGCTGTCCTATTGGCAAGACGTGTTACACTTGTGGCATGAAAGGTCACATTAATAAAGTACGAACATCGCGTATTTGTACCACACCTTGTCTTAACGTGTTGCAGACATGCCCAAACCGTTTTTCGGCTCGCATGACGTCGTCTGATTTTCATGGTGACTGCGAGCGCTGCGGATCCGCGGATCATAGAATGAATGTACGTTATTACCAATGCAGATGTCTATATGGAACCATTTTGAGTAGATCATACATTCCAGGAATGCCCGACCCTCTGGCGAATATATCAGTATGTGAACGATGAGGAGCGCATTGTGATCATGCAAAGTCGAGAGGAAAAGGAACAACTTGCGATTGGCGAAGGTGGCGAAGGATACATCAGTGGGGAGCTGTGGTGCTATAACTGCGCGAACAGCGGTCATCTAGGAGACGTGAGCGACATTCATCATTCCGCCAATTTCTCTGAATGTCGGACAACCTTAGGATTGCAATGAACTTCCCCATCCACCAACATCTCTTCCCGAATATTCTGCGTTTAGCTCGCACAACATCATGTCAGGGCCGTTCTATGATCCTGCTGCCGAACTGTTTTCTATAAAACGCGTGCCGAGGGAGCGAGGGAGCAAGGCTGACTGGGATACGAGTCCGCCTGTGGACGTGGGTAAGCGGGCGAAAACCAAAGACAAAGAAAAACTAGAGAAGAGGTTCAGGGAGCAGGAAGAGGAAGGCGATGATTGGTTCAATGACATGCGGAACGTGAAGAGAAGAGGAATGGATCAACAGGCCGCACCACCACCCAGTTCGCGTGGAAAGTTTAGGTTCGGGTCGTTCAAAGGTGGAGGCCTTGAGCCTCCTTCTTCGTCGCCCTCGTTGCCCACCAGCAGCAGCGGGTCTAGCTTGCTTGCCCGGATTGGCGACGCCCGTGGAGGAAAAGGTCGTGGAAAAAGTGATCGTGGTCGCGACGGGCAAAGAATATCACAACAGTCGGAGAATTCCATTCGTATTCGGGGAGCCGCAAGCGATCCAAGAAACCAGGATGGTAAGTATGCAAATTCGCGCAAAGCCGAACGGGAGGGAGGTCAAGACCGATGGGATAGAGACAGGCCAGGGCAACGAGGGTCAAGACGGGGCCATGGGCCGCGCTACAAGGGCGGCTACGATAGATGACGATGTGAATTTAGAAGGGAGTTTTGAACACAATCGTTTCCAACTCGACAAAATTCGCGCAACGAAGTTGCCAGCCAGCCAACTTGTTTCTAATCAACTTGAGATGGTGTGGCTCGCTTGCAACTTCAAGCTCTACCTAGTATATGTACTTAGCTGGCAGATACCACTCTCTACACAGCATTCTCTAACCACAATTCGCGAGCAATGTTGAGCGCATTGGTCGCTTCCCCCACACTTGACCTGCGTGGGCGGTCAAGGAATCCGTCTTCTAGGGCTATGCCAACCACAGCGGATGTGATACCCGTCGCCTTGTCGGATGTTCCCACTGTGAGCCCCGTCGCCCGCACCGCGATTTCTATCGAATATGCATCTCTGCGGCACGACAAGCACTGCCCAACAGGCATCTATGTCATACCCTCCATCGAGAGCCTGCTCGTCTGGGATGCTGTTCTCTTCGTGCACAAAGGCGAGTGATGCGCCACTCACGAGACCACCTCCTTGATACTCGCTCTTTTAATCAGGCTACTATGCAGGCGGCGTTCTCAAGTTTGTCATGACGTTCCCAGACAACTATCCTGATCGACTGCCTGCGGTGCGCTTCGTGACGGACGTGTTCCACCCGCTTGTCGCGAGTCAGACGGGTATGTTCAACTTGATGGCGCGATTTCGACCTTGGAGGTGAGTCGCTCGGCCGTCTTATCCTTATCATGATGTTGACGACAGGACTGACGATGTCCATAGACCAAAGGAGCATCACATTCACGACATCTTGTACTTTGTAAAGACTGCGTTCAAGGAACGTGGGCTCGAGAAGCTGAACGAGGCAGATGCAGTGAACAAGGAGGCTTTCAAGTACGTATCCTCATTCTGTCCTTCCTATGTTCCGAACTGAGGGACCACTTACACATGTTTTGTTCAGGCTGTGAGTGTGATCCCGTACAACGCGTTGCACTTCTCATCGTTGCTCTATAGGTATACAGAGAATAGATCTTCTTTCGCAGCCCTTGCCCAGCAATCCTCGCAGTTATCGCAGTCACCGAGCGCGCTCTACGATGTTCCAAGCTCGAGAAAAGTCCACGCGCTTCGTTTCGCTCCGACAAAGCCCGAGCAAATCCAAGGCGTTCTTGAAATGTTTTCAATTCAGCCATCCCCTGCTCAGTCGTCATGAGAACACCATAATTTCATCATGTAACATCCAGCTGAGTATAGGGAATAACATATTGGGAACTTAAGATACCCACAAGGCGGACATGTGCTCCCTGTCGTGTCATACCACGGTTTGGTGCTGCCGTCACTGTCCTAATTGACGCCAAAGGAAGCAAAGTGGGCTTCACCAAAGTAACTTGCGCCCTTTGGGTCACAACGTTCGTTACGCAACGAGCCTCGGATTACCGGACATATGGCGGGCCAATTGAACATTAGTTGACACTCGGTCGCAATAAATAAATCTATGTCTTCTTTCCGCTCTAGGAATCCGAAACTATCCTCAGCAATCACGCTCCTGAACGTGTCCTAGAAAATTCGTGGCCAGTTCATCGCTACTGCTGTTGCCATTGACACTAGATGGCCTGTTGGTCAATCGATGCACGGCTTCAACATAAGGCGTGTCCGTGCCCGTGTCGTCATCCTACCCTCGAGTCATTGATATGATCGCTGGGGCAGTGAATATCCTTGCTAACCTCTTTGACCCTTCCGAAATGCTTAGAAAGCCTTTCAATTACCAAACTGTATGACAAATGCTGGGTCAGTTTCCTAAAACCGTCCTGTGAGCTCTCCATTGTTCAGGTAATTCCAAGTAAACTGTTTACCGTCGAGGCTGAACATTAAGAGAATGCCGGGCATCCAAAGTAGAATCGAGCACATTGGACGAGTGGGCGCCTTCGCTCAAGGAAAGCTTGATGGAGTACTCTTTATCAGAATTACCACGACCAAAGTTCCTTTCATAAAGCTCAAAGCTGTAACGAAACATTAGTGAGGCCACGAGAACATGCAAGATCAAAGGCACGGACGTAATATGCGACTGCATTACGTAGAATTAGCATTAGTTTTACTCCTGCCGTTGGGAAATTGCAGGTCACGCACACAATAATCCAGTTCGGGAATTCGTCTGTTGGCTATGGGCAACCCGGACAGTAAAACGAGGTTGACCAACGTATGAATGTGGCTCTCCTTTGTGAAGTACAAGGTAACAGAACTTCCTCCGTTATTACGAGCAACTTCGAGGTCTTCAACAATTTTTCGAAGTAAAGGAAGTGATGTCAAGACTCCTATTTCTTCCCTGAATTTGAGTGTAAACAAGTATATCCTGGAACTAACAAGGTGGGCTGAACGTACTTTTCATCAGGATCAATACCGTACTCCTGGGGAGCGACTAAGTCAAAAAGTGCCTTTGCGCGACCATATAGTTCATGCAGTTTGCGATCTTGCGTTTGATTCGAGTCTACATCTCGTCCAGCATGCTCGTCAAAGATGGCAAACAGGAACTGTCGATGATGGAGGGCACAATATTTGATGGTATCATATAGCTCAGAAACCTAGTCAAAAATGAATAGCGGGTTGCGAAATAGCTTCATGTGACTTACGCGGGAGGGATCAAACTTTTTCTGTTCCACATCACAAAAGTCTTCGAACAGCTTCTCCCAACGTTCTCGGAAGAGCCATGGTTCATCACCGCAGCACCTGCGTGATGTTTAGTCTGGTTAAGTTAAATACTAGCCATACACATACCAGCGCTCTTGAATTTTGTCAACATCCAAGGTTTCGAAATTCTTGCGCATGATGGCACGGAATGAACTCAGGAGTTCAATCACTTCCTGGGTCATGCGATAAGACGGTGGATGTGGGTATTCAGAGTCCACTTACTTTCACAACTTCGACTGGCTCCTTCTTCATGCTCTTTGGCCACGTGAGTTCTGGACGCTTCTCAGGCTCACCAGGCCTAAGCAGTATCTTGAGCCGCTTCTTAACGTCATCCATGAGATCCTTGGCAGCATTTGAGTCATCTAACAGATCCTTGCGGACGATAAGAGCAGGGGGTCCTCCGTGGGAACTTGAACCATTCTTATGTGGAGTCATATTGATCGAACTGTCGTCCAGAGAAGAACGGGAAGAAATAGAACTGGCAGAGGAAGACGTGGGATGACTTGATTGGTTACCAACCAGAGCTGCTGCAAAAATTTCGGCCGAGGCAATAACGCGTCGCTCCGATGAGGTGTAAATCTGCAATGTAGGGTTAGCGACATGGAGTTGCGAGGACCACTCGGGACTGTGATTTACCGTGACATTCTGGAGGGCATCCTTGTCTACAGACGGATACGTCAACTACCCGGGGCCCGGGACAGCCGAGGCGATAGCTTACTCATGATGGAAAGGTCTTTCTTCATATTTTCGCCGAGGTCTTTAGATTGGTATCTTGCCGAATGTGTGAACTGCAGGTGACAATGATGTGAAAGAGAATCAAAGGAGAACAAAAGGATCTTACCTCGCCGCCCCATTTGAATACCAATGTCAGCTTGATCAATTTTCGAGGCTGGCCAGCTTGCCGTTTCGAATATACGGGCTTGAGCTGCGTCTTGGTTCCGGGTAGGTCTATCTTGCTGAAAAGGGCGTTGTTTAATTGTGTGAGCTTTGCGAGATCATCGCCGTCAGCGCCAAGAGACTTTGCCTCCTCCACCGCTTGCGCAACCAGGTTGAGTTGGTTCCTCTCCCGCAATATGATCTCATCCCTTTCGCCACCCAGCAGGCGGACGAAGGGCTGGGTCCAAACGTCGCCAATCGGGAAGTTGAATTTCAACTTTTGTTTTGGCGTGCGATCGGCATGGCGAAAAACGGTCACGTTTGCCTTGAGGCGCCAGCTTGCGGATTGGGACACGGCGTCTGCTGGAGGTAAAGGACGGTCTATGGATGACGAAACATGTATGCAAAGAGAGGCCAGGATCTCTGCTGCCTTGTCTGGACAACGGGGGTGTGAGTATGTTCTCCGCGTGCGCAGGGCAAAACTCCTGACCGTAGTAAGCCTCGTTGCCTTTGACAAAGCTCCATCCGTTGACGTCGATTACCTGGCTGCTTTTCCCACCTTGGCACCTCAACATGTCGAAGCCACAGACGTTTTGCCCGAATGCTTGGCAGATCTTGGCGGCATACGTTTTCTCTCGTTCGCTGAGATGGGTGATGAAGCTGCAAGGGGATCAGAGTTGATATGGCATGGGGATGGAAATTGCATACCGTATTTCTTTGCCGTCTGTGTTTCGGCGGACGACACCGTCTACGACGGGGGATTTGCGTGTTTCAGCATGGAAATACTCTGTGCCAACGGTATAGACCTTGATGTCCTCTGAGTTGTCGACATCGACAAACTCTTCGTAGATATAAGAGCCGTCTGTTCGAGGGCAATTGAGGTTTGGATCGAGGTCGGAGGACTTGTTTCCGACCTGTGGTAGAGATGAAGGCGAGGAGGTGGGACGGACGATCGGACCGACCTTTCTGAACAAGCGACGGCCACCGCCACCACGAAAGTAGATGTAGACATTGTGGTCTTCACCGCTGACCGGTTTCTCGACAAAGGGCTTTTCCAAGACTTTTCCATCGATGACGATGGCATCGCCGTCCGCGCGCATAGTTACCTCTGGGGTGACACGGAAGTCGCCAAGATGAATGCCGAGTTTGTCCATCATGAGCTGCTCGAGCTCGGGATCAAGACGGGGACCGCCATCTCTGGACACCTCTAGACGTCTTGGGGTGGGGATGTGAAGGTGGTCCAAGACGGCGCCGACGAGACGGCGATCCCAGAGGAGGGCCTGTGGGGGAAGATCGTTGATGCAAAAGGGAGCGCGGAGTTTTACGTAAGAGATGGCCTTGTCGAGGGGAAAGTCGGTGGAAAAGAAGGAGATGAGGACGTCACAACGGGGCCAGTTTTCCACGTCTGACACAGGGGTGAGTAGACGGAAGCGACAGAGGAACCAATCGGGGACCTTCGTCGAGGATGACCTTGTCACCAAAGACCTTTACTTCGATTGCACCGCGGGACCAGCCGACGAGACGTGTCAAGATCTCACGCATCGGCTTTGAGCGGGCCTTGATGTCCATGGCACAGATGCCGAGGATGACGGGGGGACGGGGGGGATCATGAGCGGGGAGAACGTCCGAGAGGGAGGCGACGGACGAGCGGGAGGAGGATCTGGTGACGATGGAGCTGGAGCGGGGCGAGGGATGGCCCGAGTCCAGGAAGCGCGACACTCGCCGTTGCATCTAGGCAGGGAGCACAGCCACAGACGAGCGCAGGGTCCTTTAGGCAGGCACAGCCACAGATAAAACGAGCGATTTGTGCGGTCGCGGTGAGGCATTTATCATCAAGATGCGTCCATCGCAGTCCCCCCGGCACCATGCATACAGTCATCCCCATCGCAAACCTCCACTGTGCCAGGTGAGTGCCCCCCCCCCGCCCGCCCCAGCCCCCGCTCACCCCAGCAGCTGCGAGCGCACCATCGAGCACGCCCTCCGCGCCCTCTCTCCCGCACCCCTCGACCTCCGCATCTCCCTCCCGGCCAAGTCCGTCGCCCTCCGTCTCCCCCCCGCCCTCCCCCTCGCCCGCATCCGCGCAGCCCTCCACGATGCCGGCTTCGATCTCGGCGACGCTCCCACGATGCGCTCCAAGCATGTCCAGCAGTGCACTCTCTGCCAGCACCACGCCCCGCACAAGATCACCCTCTCCATCGCCGGCATGACCTGCTCTGCGTGTGCCGCGACCATCACGGACATGCTCGCCCGTCTGCCCGGCACCTCCGATGTCGTCGTCGGTCTCCTCAGCAACTCCGCCACCCTCTGCGTCGAGAACGCATCCCTCGTCCCCTCCGTCATCGACACCATCGACGACTGTGGGTTCCAAGTAGAGCTTATCAGCACAGAACCCCTCACCCCCACCAGCCAACCCCCGCCCCTCGGCGGGGACCTCCGCACCATCTCTCTCCGTGTCGATGGCCTGTACTGCCAGTGAGTCCATCGCCGTTCCGCGGCAACCACCCCTCACCTGTTCCCACCAGATACTGTCCCGGAAGAGTCATGGATGCGCTGCGCGACCTCTCCCCCAGATTGGCTGTCACCAAGCCCATCACCGATCACACCGTCCCTATCATTGAGTTGTCATATAAACCCCTCCCTCCAGAGTTCACCATACGCACCATTATCTCTCGCATCAGGTCTGCAGATCCCGCATTCGCTGCCTCGCCATACCACCCTCCCACACTCGAGCAGCGCACCCGTGCCATGCAGCTCCGCGAGCAAACGGCCCTCCTCAAACGTCTTCTTTTCACCCTTGCCGTTGCCATCCCCACATTCATCATCGGCGTGGTCTACATGAGCTTCGTCCCCTCTGACAATACGTCAAAGAGCTACCTCATGGAGCCAATGTGGGTTGGCAATGCTTCGCGGATACAGTGGTCCATGTTATTTTTGGCAACACCGGTCATGTTTTATAGCTCAGCACTCTTCCATCGCCGCAGCATCAAGGAAATAGTGTCCCTGTGGCGCAGAGGAAGTTCAACGCCGATTATCGCGCGTCTCACGAGATTTGGGAGTATGAACCTTTTGGTAAAAAAATCAGTTTCCCCCTCCGCGCTCGTGCTCACCCTTCTGTCAGGTATCCACCGGCGTGTCTATCGCCTATTTTGCCTCCGTTGCACTCCTCGCACTCGCGGCGGCTCAGCCACCTGCTTCAGACAATATCGGCGATACCACCACATACTTTGATTCTGTTGTCTTTCTCACCTTTTTCTTGTTATGCGGTCAGTGCAACGGATGGCTTTTCTCTCCTCAGCTAACCCCATACTGTTCTAGGCCGATACCTTGAGGCGTATAGTAAAGCGCGAACCGCTGATGCCATCACAGCCCTGGGCTCCCTTCGCCCGGCAGAGGCCCTTCTAGTGACTCCCCGTGTTCCGTCCGATCAAGTTTCATATTCGCGTAACATAGACCCCGAGAAAGGTGACCCCCTCGAGAATGTGGACCTTTCCGTTGCAACTGGGCTCAAAATTGCAAAAGTACCCGTTGATCTTCTCGAGGTTGGGGACATCGTCCGTGTCTTGAACGGCGCAACTCCGCCCTCCGATGGCACCATTGTTTCCGGTGCTGAGACCTCGTTTGACGAGAGCTCTCTCACAGGTGAGGCTAGGCCTATCAAAAAGGCGGTTGGAGATCAAGTGTTACTCGGTACGATCAATAAAGCAAAAGCCGTCGACGTCAGAGTGGACGCCGTTGGTGGTGTGACCATGTGAGTACTAACTTGACGGTAATGACGACCGACTCATAATCTTCGCAGGTTAGATCACATTGTCCGGATCGTCCGCGCGGGACAAACCCGTCGGGCCCCAATCGAGCGGATCGCGGATATCGTTACAAGCGTGTTTGTCCCGGTCGTCACTCTCCTCGCTATCATTACTTGGATTGTCTGGCTTGCTCTTGGGCTGGGAGGTGGGATTCCTCGCGATTTTCTCGACATTGAAGTGGGAGGTTGGAGTACGTGCTGTCTAGTATATTTACCTCTCCTTTTGGTTAACTTGCTCCCGCTAGCCGTGTGGTCGTTGGAGTTTGCGATTGCAGTGTTCGTCGTTGCATGCCCTTGTGGCATTGGCCTCGCAGCTCCAACTGCCCTCCTCGTCGGCTCCGGACTTGCAGCCAAACACGGCATCCTGGCGCGCGGAGGAGGTGAAGCATTTCAAGAGATGGCGCAGGTCGATGTTGTTGTGTTCGACAAGACAGGAACACTGACTGAGGGAGGACAACCTCAAGTTTCGGATTTTGAGGTGATCCCCGAGTCAACGTGGACGCGCCAGACCATCCTTGGAATCGCTGCGGGGCTTGAGTCTGGATCATCGCACCCACTAGGCACCGCTATTAAACAATACGCAGTAAAGCATGGGGTAGCCCAGTCGGACGCGGTCGGTTTCGACGAGGTTCCCGGGCGCGGTATAAAGGCCCACTTTGAGGCGTTGCGTTGCACGGCCGTCATTGGGAATGAGACCTGGATGAGAGAGCACGGGGTCATTCTGGACAGTCAGACGGCTTCCACGTTGGCCCAGTGGACGACCGACGCCAAGAGCATCGTCCTTCTCGCAATCAAGGATGGTAGCGCGAAAATCTTCTCTCTCGTGGGCACCTTCGCCGTGACAGACCCTCTGCGGGCAGAGGCTTCCGGTGTTATTCGACTGTTGCGCGAGAAGGGGGTCGACATCTGGATGATATCCGGTGACAACGAGCTGACGGCCAAGGCGGTCGCGAAAACGGCGGGTATCCCAGGAATGAATGTCTTGGCAGGCGTGCTGCCCCACCAGAAGGCAGAAAAGGTCGAATGGCTACAGGCGAATGGTACGAAGCGGCCCGGTTCGAGATGGCAGAGGCTATTTGGCAAGAAGAGGTTAAACGAGCGGTGCATCGTAGCGATGGTGGGTGATGGTATCAACGACGCACCCGTGAGTCATCTTTCTTTTGCTCAACGTTTCGGTGTGCTAAACGGATATGAAAGGCCCTCGCCGCAAGTGACATTGGAATTGCCATCGGATCGGGCAGCGATGTAGCTATCTCTAGCGCCTCCTTCATTCTAGTATCTTCGAACCTCAAGAGCCTCCTTACCTTGTGTGATCTGTCGCGCAAAGTTTTCAACCGTGTGAAGCTGAATTTTGTGAGCACGTCGTTGTTTGCCGCTCAGTGCCAGGATGGTCTGACCAAATTCTTGCAGGTTTGGGCGTTCATGTACAACATCATTGCGGTGCCGATTGCTGCGGGCGTTATCTATCCCGTTGGTCACGCTCGTCTTGCGCCCGTGTGGGCGTCCCTGGCGATGGCATTGTCGTGAGTACCGATCGAAACGTGCGGATGTTGGGGTGGCTGACTGATGATTGTCCCCAGGTCCGTTTCTGTCGTTTCTTCTTCGCTCTTGCTCAAGTTGTATAAAGAACCCAAAGTGTGAGGTAATTAAGATGGTCATCACGTATACATAGCCTTACAGTATAGAGGCCACTTGGCGAAGAATATTATTGTGCTGTATCTTCACCCTCACTGCGCACTAGCAAAAAGATAATAACACTGCAAGGCCCTCAAATAAGGTGGAAACAAGAAGGTATGTAAACTGCAAATGCGCTAATTCATGCACGACTACCAAAAGCC
>JBBPLJ010000028.1:35820-57630 GCA_038089715.1 Veloporphyrellus conicus
AGCAGTCGACGATGTCGTCCATGGTCATCCGATGTACATCAATATTGCAGTACAATACTTCCGACCCAAACAAGTCACCTACGTTCGGGAAACGCTCCAAGCCATTGTGCGCGAACTCGTTGAAGCTGCCGACCTTGATCTCGAGTCGGATCCCTCAATAGTACGTGCCACATTCTTTGTCAATGACAAACTCTTAGGTGATCGTCAGATTCATCGGGCGAGAATCGATATCGAGGAAATGCGATCTGGTAGAGCCAGCACAAAGCCCAAAGACCTTTCTTTCTACGAAGCTCTAAAGGATCCTGATACCAGAGCCGAATACATTAGACGTAGGTGAATTCTCAAAATCCCTACCGCAACTGCTCACAAAATAACGTCATCTAGATTTGCAGAAGTTACAATGGTGGAGCGAAGCTTTCATGGTAGCTATTACCCAGTCAACTAGAAGGATGCCGTATAGCATACGGTTTATAGCGCGCGAGACGCTACTTTCCCTGCGTGTAAGTCAGGAGCAGTTTCGTTCATCAACACATTGCTCATATTTATTTAGGAAAAATTCCCTGATGCACCGGACCAGGCCCACGCCGCATGCATCGCAAGGCTCGTTTTCTTTAGATATCTCAACCCGGCTATCCTGTTTGTTCGGTTAACTCTACATGTTGACTTTTTTTGACTCTTAACCTAGTGCTCCAGAAACTTTCGATATGGTCTCCACCACAATCGACGTCGCCTCGAGGAGGAACCTCGCACAGATATCTCAGGTGCTGACGCAAATTGCCTCGGGATCTGAGTTCTCAGAAGCCAGTCCTCAATTTGTACCCATCAATGAAATGGTACACAACACTGTCGCAGAAATGACAGCCTG
Organism: Veloporphyrellus conicus; assembly: GCA_038089715.1. NCBI lineage: Eukaryota > Fungi > Basidiomycota > Agaricomycetes > Boletales > Boletaceae > Veloporphyrellus > Veloporphyrellus conicus. The sequence continues at coordinate 36,686 of JBBPLJ010000028.1, forward strand.
GATACTTCAGAGTGAACACTCTATTATCTTATGTTCGTCAACGTTATCTTATGTCTTTCCTTTACAGTTGCAGATGCTTCAGACGCCGAGACTCATTATCATGCACATGAATTTTTGGACGTCACTGTCCAACCGAGGCCCATATATATTTCGCCTAATGAGGTATACGGAATGCACGCTTTACTCATAAAGTACCAGGAGAAACTCGTAGGAATTCGCATTTTTAATGACTACTTGCAACTCACTTGTTTACTTAGTCGTCTTCCCGTGAAGATGCTTTGCGTGTTATATTACACGAATTAGATGGCGTACCGCATCTCGATAATGACGAATTGAAGGACGCTCGAGATAAAGCTATCACTCTAGAGCTCACGAATAGGTTTGCCCGTGTTCGAGGTTAGTTTCCTTTCGTTGATGGGATATCCTGCTTATATTATTTTAAGATCCTCAAGCAGATGAGAAAGCACTCTGGGTCCAAGCTAAGCGTGGTGTTCTAGCAATTCTCCGTGTTCAGCCTGCTCAAGACCTCGTTGAGTCTTTGATGCGCCAAGTAACTGAGGAAGATGAACTACGTTGGGAGGCTATTGTGGCTGAAATGGATAACGAGCCTGTCAGCAGGCGCATGCCTTCAACCGGCGGTCCCGATTCTGGATACAGGCTCGAAGACATACGATCGTATGTCTTCAAACCCTCCCGTAAGTGACCATACTAATGTATTTCCAGACTCCAATTCAAGGAAGTCAAAGCACACGCTATATTTTTCCTTCTCGAGCTAGAGAAGCTGGGGAAGATTGCGCGGAGTGATGGGTTTCAAGGCATTCTGAATGCTATAGCAAGTGATCTTCGCAGCAAACACCGCAAACGATTACAACGACAACAGGAGATGGATAGCATGATGGATGCTCTCAAATATCTCAACGAGCGCAAGAAGTATTTTGTGGAACAGATTGATAGTTACCACAACTACGTCGAAGCTGCAATGGCCACCATGCAGCGAGGAAAAGGGTAGGAAACTGCACCATGTCTTATGCGATTGACTGATATTGTCCTTGTTTCAAGGAAAAAGCGTTTCGTTATTCCGTTCACAAAGCAGTACTTCCACCTTCGGGACCTACAGAAATCTGGCAAGACTCCTCAATTTGGTTCGTTCAGGTACAGCGCGAAAGACCTCTACGAGAAAGGCATCCTCTTGTCCATCGACAAGTTCTCCCCTCGCCAATTTGATAAGATTGATGTCATCATCTCGTCGGAGAAAGCAGGCGTTTTTAACATGGAGGTTCTTAACAACACCCTCGGTATCACCAACCGAATTGGCATCACGGATCTCCGTATGGAGGACCTACTTCAGGCCCAGTTCGAGAACCAGGCTTCACTCACTCTTTTTAATGGACTAGCCAAAGTGAATATTAACCTTCTCTTGTACCAAATCAACAAGAAGTGAGTGAACCTACTTGTTTCTTCACTCCGTCGGTTGACGCATGGACACAAGGTTCTATGTCTAATCTTTGCTTAACATCTGCGCCCTTTTTTGTATCGCGTGCTTCACCTTTGCTTCATCTTTGAAGGACGGGCACTTTGATACTACATGTCGCCTTTGCGATTTGCTCAGCATGTAACGGTAGTCTAACCAACCACATTTGTATTTTTTGCATATACCATCACGATTTATGATGTATTTACCTCCGTAATGAATTTCATGACTTGTTGATGTCTTTGCTAGTAGTTTGTCTGCGATTGAAGTGCATCCACTTTATGTACCTCAGCCGCCTCAGCTTCTGTTCCGAACTTACTACCGCTCACATTATCACAGACCCCCATGTCCACTTTTGGCCCCCCTCCACTACCTCAGGGTTGGACAGAACACGTCGGTAACGTACACGGAGACTCGAAATAGAGTATACTGCAAGCTAAAACATCGTTCATCCCACTTCACAGGACCGGGTGGTCAACCCTACTACTACCATGCCGCGAGTCAACAGTCAACCTACGTTCGACCCCTTCCACCGTTCCCGGTCATACCACCTCCTACCGCTCCACTACAGAAGAAAAAGAAAGAGAAGCCGCTTGTCAAGCAGCCCGTACCGGGTACCGAATGGCTCAAGGTGACGACCACCGAAGGAAATACGTTCTATACACACAAGGGGAAGAAAGAAAGTGTTTGGGTAGCCCCCGAAGAGATCAAGGAAGCTCTGCTAGAGCTTGAGCGCGCGGAAGCTCACGAAGCGGAGCTGGCGAAACGTGAGCAAGAAGAGGCGGAAAAGATCGAACGGGAGAGGACGCAAGAAGTGGATAGAATCAAGGCGGAGGTGCAGGGGGATGTGAAACGGAGAAAACGCGGTGAATTCGAGCCGTTAGATGAGGTGGCCATTACCAAGAGGGCACGTATCAAGGAGGATGACGGAGAAGAAGCCGGGGCCGAGGAGAATCAAAATGAAGATGACGAGGATGAGGATGGGGGCGGGGAGAGTGAGGACGAAAGTGAGAGCGAGGAGGCTTGGCAGAAAGAAGCTGCGGCTCAGCTCGCTGCAGAGGCTGAGGCGGACGAGAAGAGGCGAGAAGAAGAGGCGAGGAGAGTGAAAGAGGCGGAAGAAGAAGAAGCAAGGAGACATGAAAAGCAACGTCTTAGCATGCCCGATCGTGTCGATCTTTCTCTTGATGAAGCAAAGGCACTTTTCAAGGTATTCGATTTATACCACTTTATTATCCCGATATTCACAGATATTGCAGACACTATTGCGAGAGAAGGATATCAACCCTTTGCACCCTTGGGATACCTCTTTACCACTTTTTATCTCCGACCCTCGATATGTTCTCCTTCCTTCTGTCTCGGCGCGCCGTGATGCTTTTGACGAGTACTGCCGAGATCGTGCTCGTGAGCTACGACAGGAAAACGTCAAGAAGGAGAAATTACAAGCAAATCCCAGGGAAGAATTCGACTCCCTGCTCCGTAAAGAAGTGAAGAGCACGCGCACTGTATGGTTTGATTTTCGCCGAACATGGAAGAAAGACCGGCGTTTCTACGGCTGGGGCAGGGATGATCGTGAACGTGAAAAACGCTTCAAGGATTACTTGAAAGAACTTGGAGAAAGTACGTCTTTTTCGGGACTTGCGCGACGGTAGGAGCTAACGACCAAGTAGAAAAGCGTGCTGCTGCTGAAAAGGCGGAGGCGGATTTCTTTACTCTGCTTCGGGAATCTGGCATCGTAAAATCGGACTCGGTTTGGAAAGATGTAAGCCTTTCCCTATTATTTTGCTTGTTCCTCACATACTGAAGCCTTGTGAAGATCAAACGTAAACTAACTGATGATCCACGGTATGATGCTGTTGGCTCGTCCACGCTCAGAGAGGAGCTCTTCAGCGCATTCCTGAAGGCCCGTGGGTCGTCTGATAGTAAGAAAGATCAAGACGAGGCAGACAAATTTCAGTCCAGCGCACCGGCAGACGAAACTGAGGCCAGCCGAAAACATCAAGAGAAAAAAGAACGTGCTTTGAAAGAGCGGGAAGAACGAGTGAGGGCTCAACGTGGCCGCACGGAAGCAGAAATTGGAAGGTCTAGGTTGGGGTTGACCAAGGAAAAAGACGAAAGAGTATTTCGGTGAGCCACGCCAGGGTTCTCTCTTTTGAAACTATTGTTTCTGTGGCACTCAACGGCTTGTTTCTCTTGAACCAGCATGCTTTTGACAGATGCTATCCGAGATCCCCAGGTACGTTATCAATATGTTCGTGAACAGACTCTGACTATCGATTCAGCTGTCTTGGGATGCTGTGCTTCCGCAATTAAAAACGGATCCTCGATTCATTAATTCATCCTTACCAAGAGATCAACAGTTACATCTATTTTATTCACATATGCACCAGCTTCGTTCAAAGCATCTGAACAGTTTGCATGCTTTATTCAGTGCGCACACACCGTCCCTGGCAACTTCTTTTTCCCATCTTCCTCTCGAATCAATCCAAAAATCATTGCCGCCCACTAAGCTGGGGCTTGACTCCCAGGAACTGGAAATGGAGTTTGAGAAGTGGCAAAGGGAAAGGACTTCTGACGCTAGGAAAGCATTTGATGAGATGATGTCCGAAAACGCCTTTGTGGAATTCTGGGGAAGGCTTGGGAAGATTGGTGGTGAGGGTGTCGACGGGGGAGTGGTTGCCGAGGACTTGGGAGAAGATGAGGGAGAAGGTTTCGGTGGAAAAGTTGACATGAAGGTTCTGGCCAAGAATGTCGACTTGGTGGATATCCTGAAAGTACTCAAGGTAAGCGTCTGAGGGGGCTTCGAAATTGCTTGGATCTTACCAGTTGATGCAGAACGATAAGAGGTATATCATGTTTGATCATGTCCCAGATCAGCGGGAGAGGTGGATTCGAGTGTGTTACTTCTCATGTTTGTGCCACATTACGTGCTCATCCGACCGTGAATTATGTTACAGGACTACTTGTCCAACCTATCTGCGCCAAAGTTGTCCGTTCATGTTTGACCATGCACGGCGGTTGGTTCCCGTTGGTAATTTGAGGCATGTCCTATGTGGTGGTGGTATATAGCTCTCAGGCTTGCTGAACATATGAACTGCGTGAGCGGGACACAAATGAGGCGCGTCTGGCACGTGATACAGTCAAAGTCAGTCACATGACTTGTGACACGTCAGTAGACTACAAATGACACCCTTCGGAAGTCTCACAGGTTGATCCAACTTTTCTGAACTGCAAGGTAGTCTCTGAGCGATGCGCCTGTTCCGCTCATTGGTTCTGGCGCTCTCCCTCCTCACTGCTCGTTCGCTCGCCCAGGATGACAGTGACATCCCAAAAGTCAAGCATGAATACCAGGTGCGTGCCTCCCAAGGTCCTCGTGTCTAATCTTAATCCATGCGTAGAGCGATGTAGCGCGTCTTCGCAAGCTAGTCATCAACAGGTAGGCATCCCATTGGCCCTCATGCTCTATTGAATGCTCAGGCACCCTTCAGTCTTTACTCGAACAGGTGCTGGACTCATTCTCTTCTTTGTTTGCTGGGTCTGACCCGTAATTCCAGAGATGTTTTCCTCCGAGAGCTGATCTCCAACGCCAATGATGCCCTTGAGAAATTCCGCCTGACTGCTCTCACGGACAAAGACATCTATGATGGTGTTTCTCCCTTGAACGTGACTGTCAAGGCTGTCAAGAATGAGGATGGTACTGGTGGTCGCATAATCATTACTGGTATGCGTTCCTACGCTCGTAATTCAGGGTGAACCCAACAGGCCTAGATACCGGCATTGGAATGAGTGCAGAGGAACTGACAAGCAACCTGGTACGCTCCAAGGTGGTGTTGTGCGTTGGTAACCTCATGTCATACCCAGGGAACACTTGCGAAATCAGGGACTTCCGAGTTCCTCGCAAAAGCGGACGGCACCGACACCACCAGTTCTGGCAACTTGATCGGCGCCTTCGGTGTCGGATTCTACAGCAGGTGCCTGTCACTCTACATTTTACTCTATACAACATTTGAGAGCGAGTATGTTAACCGTCACTTCTAGTTTTCTTGTTGCAGATAAAGTCACGGTCGCATCTATTCCTCCAAAGTCTTCCAAGCATCCCAATCCTTCCCAGAACATTTTCAGTTCCTCTGCCGATCAAGGGACTTTCGAGGTATATCTCGACCCCCGCGGAAATACCCTTGGACATGGCACGGAAATTACTCTTGAGTTGAAGACTGACGCGAAACAATATTTGGTCCCTTCGAACCTGATGAAACTCATGTATGTCTGTCTTGCGAATGTACACCGTGTCACTGAAATTCGTTGAAGTAACCAACATTCGGTCTTCTCCACCTCCTTTCCCATCTATATCTGGAATGAAGTTGAGGAGGAAGTCCCTGTAGAAGAAGAAGAAGAAGGAATACTACAGAACGATGCTGAGACAAAGGACGATGGAGAGGAAGCCGTGGTCGAGGAAGAGACACAGCCGGAGTCCTCTACACCCAAGACAAAAAAAGTCAAGGTTGGCCTTTGGGAGCACATGAACTCTCAGCCCCCTCTTTGGATGCGGTATGTTCTTGTTGTTCTGAGTGAAACGGACTCAAATTCAAGCTAACGGGTATCAGGGATCCCAAAACTGTGACGGATGAGGAATATGGGTTGTTGTATCAAGCCACGTTCAAGGATTTTCAAAAGCCTCTGACATGGACTCATTTTGCTGGGGATTCAGGGGATGGTGTCTCCTTCCGCGCACTCATTTATATTCCCTCTCGCTTGTAAGTCGGGAGCTTGAGCATGGAAACTTGATTATTGATATACTCTAGGCCCAATGATTTCTACAACCAACCACTCGATACATCCTCTAACGACGTCAAACTATTCGTGAAGCACGTATTTATCACATCCAACCTCGGTGAATATGGTCTCCCTAAGTGGGCTAGTTGGGTTAAAGTCATAGTTGATGGTATGTACCTGTGATTGCTTCCCGAACAGTGGCTGAATGCTGTGATCAATGTGTAGCTGAGGATCTCCCTCTAAACGTGTCTCGCGAGACATTGCAATCCAGTGCATTCCTCAAGCAGATCAAGAACCTCATTATTCGCCGCCTTCTTCAGCTCTTTGGAAAGATCGCAGAGGAAGATCCGGAGAAATTCCACGAGATAACCAAGATATACAATACCATTCTCAAACTTGGTGGAGCGGATGACAGCAAGAACCGCGAGAGGATTGCCGCCCTGACGCGTTACACAACCAACCAGAGAAATGACACCTCCTTTGACGATGTACGTCAGTTGCGGTGAAAGATGAAGAGTGTGGAACTGATTTCCACAAAACTCCAAAGTATATCAGTAATAAGAAGCAGGGCCAGAACCAGATCTTCTACCTCGCTGACATGGGCAAACCTGTCGAGCATCTTGCAGGCAGCGTTTTCGTGGAGAAGCTGCATGCGAGAGGGTATGAGGTCTTCTTGATGAATGAGCCCTTGGACGAGATCTTCCTTCAGAGTTTGCAGAGCTGGAAGTGGGTTGTGATGACCATTTATGCGGACCAAACGCTGACTGTTCACAGAGGCATGCAATTCCAGGATGTCGCAAAGGCCGGTCTCAAGTTCGGAGATGGTAGGTATTAGTTTTGCTGCATAGCTAAGCAGTGAGTAAGATTCGTTACAGACTCCGAGGAAGAGGAGGAAAGCATGGCAGCTCTGACGGAGAGGTATACGCCTTTGCTCAACTGGCTGAAAATCCAGGTTGGTGAGAACGCAAAAGACGGTGAGAACTATTGGTGCTGAAGCTGCTCGAGCTGACCCAGAGGACGCAGTTGTTATCTCCGACAGGCTTGTAACGAGCCCCTGTGCGATCGTAGCGGACAGCTTTGGCTTCACGGCCAATGTCCAAAAGTTGGTGAGCGCCACAAACAGAGGCGCGAAAAACGACGCCATGCAAGAGATGATGAAAAAGCAAAAGGTGCTCGAGATCAACCCCCGGTCGCCTCTGATTGAGGGGCTGCTCCACCGGGTTGAACAACTTGAGGCAGATGGTATAGTGAGGGACGAGGACCTTGAGGAGGTTGCCGCGATTCTCATCGACGGGGCACTCGTCCGCTCTGGTTTCGATGTGGCCGATTCCAATCTGTAGGTGCTGAGCGGATCAGGGGCGTGCGAGTGACTGACGGGACGGTGGACATAGGTTCCTGACACGGGTAGATCGCGTGTTGAGGCGGTCGCTGGGTGTGTCGGAGAGTGCGCCAACAGACGGGACTGTGAAGCCCGCGCCGCCTGTTGATGCGTCGCTTCCCGAGGAGGTTTTGCAGTACGAGGAGGACGCGAAGACGTGGGATGCGTTCATCAACGACGAAGGATTTGGGCTGGAGGTGGAGGAGATTGACCAGGACGGGAACGCGGTTGGGGCACACGACGAGCTATAAAGTATTTAATGTAGTCAATGGTTCGAGTCGAAATCACCACTTGAATGGCATTCGGGTGCGCAGTCTCGGCGTTTCGCGCCGCCCCCTTCCGCCGCCGCTTCGTCTTGTACCACACCCACTCCCTGAATGCCGCCTTCTGCTGGCAAGCCCGCTGCGTTCTCCCGTCTCCAGCTCGCCGCAGCCCTCCTCGGTGAGTCTTGTCTTGTCGTGGCCACCCTCACCGCTCATCCAGCGTGCATCCAGAATACGACAATGACCTGGAAAACCCAGACGCTTCCAACCGCTCCGCCCACGAGAGCGCCATCTTTGCCCACCTTCGCCGCCACAATCCCCTGAACAAGTCCCGCAGGGGCACCGACTATCTCGGTGTCCACGTCCCGAGCGAGGTCGGAAGCGATCCACCAAACAGAAGATCACGGGCGTCCATAGATGGCCTCCGCAACCCCTTTGGAAACGCCGACGATGAAGATGACTCGGCTGTGGAGGAAGCTGGAGAGGTCGACCTCACCTCATGGGGACTCGACGCTTTCATGGACAAAGACAAGGCAAAAGGAAAGGGTAAAGGGAGGGCGAAATCAGAGGTGCTCCCCAATCCACATCTCGTCAGCCCAGTCCGTGTGGCCCACAGTGTCGCCGGTGAAACTCCCCATAGCAAGGTCCGCTCCATGAGTGCTGCGGCCTTGAATGATTTCGGCGCAGGGGGGGCTTTCTTGGACGGTCCCGACAGTCTTGGACGTGTGCGCTCCTCGACAGACCTCAAGCAGCTTCAGTCACCACAACCACCACTTCAACGTCGGCGTGCTTCTACTCATGCACTCATCGAGACCCTCCCTGTCCAACCACCGCTCCACTCTGTCCCCTTCCCTTCCGTATCTGTCTCAGGGCGGTCCTCTCCTGGTCCAGAGGAAATTCTAAGACCAGCCTCTCGCTCATCACGTTTAGATTTGCAGACCGGCCACGCGGCTACGCAGTCTATTGCAAGCGTGGGTTCAAAGGCTTTGCTAAACGATGTTCCCGACGATGAAAACCCAAATCCGTTTGCTGTTCAACCGCCCTCTCCGGATCGCGCTTCTCGCTTCGACCCCAAGGCAAATCACGGCCGCACGATGTCGAACGGATCGATGGGCACCATGGCATCAAAGAACATGCTCGCGGATGACAACGCTTTCTCCGTCCGTCCTCCGTCCCCCTCCCGCTCCTCTCGCTTTGATCCCAAGGTGCATGGTCGGACCTTGTCTGTCAACTCCATGGGCACACGTATACTTTTTGAAAACGATGCTGATGCCGAGTCAAGACGCGATCGACCACTCTCTACATTAGAATTGCTCCGCCCGAAAGTTCTTGTCATGCCAAGTCCCTTGCAAAGCACTATCCGCGCTCAACCGCCTCAATCCGTTCCAGCGCCCCATGGCGGGTTTGATGGATCCAGCGATCCTCTGGCTGCACGATCTTCCGGCCTGTCTGCACCAGTCGCTTCAAACTCTTTCACACCAAATCCCCGTGCCAGCCTTTCGTTATCGCAGCTTGCTTTCCGGAACACGCTGGTCGTCGGTGGGCAGAGGGATATTACCTACTCGGACGTCGATCGTCACTTCCCTCGTGCACTCAAGGATGGAGAACAAGCTCTGTTTGAGATGGACGAAGAGGGGTCGCCGGTGCCTTCTTCTGTTCCTCTACCTCCTGTTCCGCCACCAACGGAGTCGGAAATTAAACGACCTGCTGGGAAGTTGTATGGTCGGAACTTGATCGACAATCTCGAACATCGAAAACTGGAGATGAAGCAGAAGGCCCGGTATGCTTTACATCATTGATGCGGCAGTTATTCTGACGCTAACTATATCTTTTGTTCCTCCACCGTAGTACATTCCGGGGTGATAACCGACCCTCCATGATGAACCGCGGACAGATGAGACGTCCAGAGACTTTGATTGACCCAGATACACTTGGCTCCCCACCAAATTACCAGAGCCCCGATAACCGCGCTTCAGCATTCGTGAACCGAAGCTCCACCGCCGGACCACTTTTCGACATGAGTGGCGAGCGACCACCTCTCATTGGGCCTTCAGCTTCCGCCGGGAGTCTCCCGCAAAGCCGTTCCGTCTTTGGCGTTGACACGTTGTGGGATCGTGAGATGCAGAAGCTCAAGGAGATCGAGACTCAGGAACGGGCTGAAGAACACAGGAAACGCGAACAACAGGGCGCGGACCGACGTCAGCGGAAGAAGAAGGGCAAGTCGAAATTGCAAGAAACCGAATCGATACCGCCTCAACTGGACGCGAGTGCGCAAGGTGTTTTAGAATCTCGCATATCATCCGAGCCTCCGATGCTTCCGGCCATTCAAAGACCTATTCTCAGGCGTGCATCAGCAGCGGACGATGATCTGGCAAGCGTAAGTGAAAGCGACGACGACGACGACGTTCCTTTGCGGCGGTCTCTTGGCCGCACCATCGATAAAGCGGCCGATAACTGGGTGGCAGAATTGTCCGATGAGGATGACGGACCTCGCTACGTCAGGTCTTCCGCTCGATTAACAGGACCACTGCCAAATGGGGGTGAAGATGAAGATAGCGAGGAGGATCTGCCCTTGACTGCGGCTGCCCAGCGGGTTGTCAAGCGGGCGACGCAATTACCACCTCCGAGACTAGTGGATGACGAAGATGAAGATAAACCTCTCGCAGCGGTACTCAGCGAATCGAAGATCTCAATCAGTCACTCTAAGCTGTCCCTACCCAATTTGAGCTTCGGCAATGCCTCTGGCGAACGCTTATCGACCAACGGCGACGAGGACGACGAACAGCCCCTTGGTCTCCGTGCCTCTCGTTTTCCGGCCATGGCTTCCCATGCCTCTCTCCCACTCATGGGTGGGGGCAGTGGGGACCAAGACGACGACAAGCCGCTTGCATTCCACCCCGAGCAGCAGCGCAAGACACAATACCAGATGCTTGCCCAGCTACAGCAGCAACAAATGGTGATGCAAACACAGATGCACAACAGCTTGTACTTTGGTAACCCTGCGATGATGGGCTCTGGATTTTTCGGACCGCCCATGAATGTGGCCATGGGCGTTCCCCCGATGATGGGCATGCCTATTATGTGTCCTCCTTCTCCCCCTCCGGTGCATGACGCTGCCAAGTTTGGGCGTGTTGATAGATGGCGCCACGACGTCGCTGTCGAGGGCGAAGAATAGACGTTTTTGAGAAATTGGACTCTTACCCTCCTTTCTGTGCGGTTTCTTGTCCTGTCATTCCTTTTATATCCTCATGCTCTTCCTAACGGGACACACAGAATAAGAAAACATTAGACATAAGTCACTCCTTTAATGTCCTTTGCACAGAGAGAATACATCGGTATCACTCGAGATATAATGTCCGGGTAGATCTACTCGAAATATACCGTGAAACAATGCGACATGAATCCGTGAATGAAGGTGATTACTAAGTTGTTGCAAGGGTTATAGTACGATGCTCGAATGAGAACCAAAGAGGGGGAGATGTGAACTCGGGGTGGGGGAGGATGTGCGTTTACAAACGACTCGACAGCAAAACATTCGTAAAAGAAGGGGGGGGGGGGAACGTAACACTTTTAAGCTCAATCTCATCGTGACTGCAGTCAGTATTCAGCATGTATGAGTAGAGGAAAACAGGGAGAGGAGAGGGGGAGACGAAGTGGTCATGATGGATTCGTAATCCACAATCTGCGTTTCGGGACGGTGACAATCGATACCTCTCGTCTTCCCATTTCCTCCTCTATCCGTCGTTGTCTGGTGTCTTCGTCAACATCTTCCTCGTCGTCATCTGTGTCGACAGAGCGAGGACCTTGGCTTGTGGAGACGTCATCGTGGCCAGTAGCACGATAGAGGGGCTGGTGTAGGTATGGCCCGCGAGTGTCGGTCGGGAAAGGATATTGATCCGTGCCTGTTGTGGACAGTGGGCGAGAGGTAGGTGTACCGGGGGATGGGGCGGACTGAGGGGATGAACTGCGGATGCGCGCAGCCAAAGTCGTTAGAAGAGATTTGCCGGGACGTCCATACCAAGCAAGCGCAAAAAGTGACACGTAAAAAATGACGGTCCAGAACAGGAATACAGCAAACAGAGACACAGGGGCACGATACCACAGAGCAACAAGGGATAGGACACAAAGTGCAAGAACGAGCATGTGAAAGAAAATGCGAAGGGAGAGTTCCAAAGGCGGCGGGAGCTCATGAATGGCAGGGGGGAATGCGGGCGTTGCCATCAGGGCGCGAGTACTAAGCATGTCTGTCGTATTAGGAGTCGAGCCATTCGAAAGCCCCTGCGTTCTGCCGTGATTGGCGACGTAATCAAGCTCGTTCTGTTCATTTGATGTCCATCATTCATACGGGATATCAACGACAAAAGCGAGAGTATGAAATCAGCATCGTCGGGCTTCGGATGACACAAAAAGACTATGCATACCACTGCATTTAGACTGCGCCGCCGATCGAGCCAATCGATGTCACCCAAACTACGGGGTACCACTGGCACACGTTGATAAATCTCGATGTTTGGATATGCAAGACCATTAATGCTGGCCCTGCGGATGCGGGCCGGGCGGTTCACTACCTCAAACGCACGTTGGGGCCCAGCAGAATGCATTGATTCGCTGTCGGTTGAGACCCTTCCTTCCCGGCTCCGGCGGCCAAGCCAAAAGCTAGAACCGCCCCATGAATGCAAACGCGCTCGTGGTGAGGCGGGAGGTGACGGTGGGTATTGTGTCTGTTGTGGAGCAGAGCTTGATGCCAGCTTTTCTGCCGTATCTACCGAATTCGCGCGAGATGCTGCAGCCTCGTGACGTTCGGCGAGTTCTTTGTGAGGGGGACGCTGTGCTAGCCAAAAGAAGGTCAAAATATAGAGGAGAGGTGCGACAACATATACTGCAGCGACTAAAATGAGACCCGCTATGCCGTGTCCGGTTTTCAGAAAGAGGCTCGAGGCACTACGTTTTGTCACTGCCATCGTAGCTCGGATGGACGTGAAAGAGGTGACCAAACCCGCAAGCCCCAAACCATATGCCAAAATAGCAATCACCGACGCTGAGTAAACAAGTGGGATTCTACGATTGGTAAGGTGTGTGACCTTTGCTGGCGGAAGTGCTAATCGGGTGAGGAGGATCGCGGGGAGGAGGAAGGCGACAGAGAGAGGGGCGGCAAGCTTGTGAACGAATGAAACATCGTACGATTCAAACGAGTAAGCAGTGGACGTGGACGTGGCCGTGGGGGTAGGCGCACCCGTTGACGGGGTCGTTGTTGGAAGCGACTGAAGCTGGGATGCGCACTGGGACATGTACTGAATGGTGACGCCTGCGCCGCTGGCATTAACGCCAGTTTCCAGCTGCCCGGAAGGTCCACCCCAGGTGGAATTGGAGGAGGTGATGACACCGTTGTAAGCTCTGAGGATCCAGACTTCGTCAAGGTATGTACCATTCTCATCTTGGCCGCCAAAAACGATGGTATCTGCGGCTGCTTGCCGGTTACTGCCGACAAGTGCTTCATTGAACGAATAAGCAACTGCGCCTTCGCGGGGAGAGGGGTAACTTGGTATACCGGACGTTCCTGGGTCGCCTGCGGGAAGGATTCTGCTCCAAGCTCCGGTGCTGGTGTCCAAGACTGCAACTTCACCGCGCTGAAGGCCGCCCTGATCGTCCCAGTACGAAGAGTTAAAAGTGCCAAGGATGAGAAAAACCTGGTAGGGAAATGAGGAGGGGGAGGCTGAGGAAGGATTGAAAACCAGAGCGCCGCCGTATCGGGGGGCTGGACAGGAAGGCGGCGTTATTTCGGAAGGAGTACCTGCATTGATAACGTAGGAATTGGATTCGGCACAAGTGTCGCTAGAATCGGCGGTGGTATTGCATCCGCTGACGGAAACAATGGAGGTTCCCAAGACTACGGAAGCTTGGTTGACGCTGGAGCCGGGAGTGGTGGTGACATTTTGACTGGACCAACTGCCAAAGGTGTGGTTTGTGGCCAGGTTGGAGGAGAGAGTGCCGGTGATCTGCAGTTGCCAGACCTCGTTGAGAGGGAACATCGAGCGACCGTCTGTACCACCGGACACGTAAAAGGTGGTGTTGGACGTGGTGGTGTTGGCGGGGGTGCGATAGTCTCGACCACCTGATGCGCTCCATCTGGGGGAAGGTGAACCGGGGGAGATGTTGATCTGAGACCAAAATTGGTTTGCGTAGTCGTACTCCTGAATGTGGCGTCAGCGGAAATACGCAAAGGAGAGGGCGGGAACGCACCCAGACATCGTCCAGAGGCTGGGAATCGCTGCCTTGTCCGCCATAGACCAGATGGGACTGGCGACTGCAAGGGGAGGTGAGCGGAGAGGAGGGGGGGGGGGGGGGGAAAGACGGACTAGCTGGAGGAAAAGTCGTAGCCACTGATGGCCATGGACCTGGCAGACGGGGAGGTGGTGGGGAGGTCTGGCTCGGGGCTGGGGAGAGACCATGAGACGGCGTTGAGATCGATGCTGGGGGCAAGGTGAGCGGGTGAGAAGAAAGAGGGGGGGGACGCACAGGAAGGTCCGCGAGGTGGGGATGCCGCTCGAGGACTCGCCGCCAAAGATGACGAGGGTGCGCGTGCCGTCATCGTAGCCGATGGAGGGATACTTGAGGGGGGACGCGGGGGTGCCCTGTATGAGACCGGTGATGTTGAGCCACTGGAGGGGGGGGACGGGCATGCTGGTGGAGATGGGCTGGGCGAGGGCGGGGCGGAGGAGGAGGAGGAGGGGGAGCATGGCGGGTCGGGGCGGGCGTCGCTGTCGAGCTCAGGGCGCCCGGGAGGACGAGGAGGAGGGAGGTGGTGGCCGGATATGGGAATACATTCCGGGGGGAGATGCCGAGTCGTGCCGAGGGGACATTGTGTCTCATCCGCATCAACACGTTTGGGCTCACCTGCCGTCGACTCTCACGTGACTGTCGGTTGCGTGCCCATGAAACGTCTCCTCACAGACGACGAGCGTGCGATCACACTCGCTTCACAGTTTCAAAGGGGCGACCCGTGAGCTGCGTGCAACTTTGTTTCAATTCCCCATTGACATTAAACATCCGCTAGTACGTCCGCCGGAGATCTCGCCGCCAGCATTCGTGCCGCTTCCATGCGCGTCCGAAAGAGTCTGTTTCGTGTCGCCGTCTATTCCCCGCCCCCAGTGTGGCTGAACGCGTCCCTCTAGCCGTCGCCGAAGGATATCAGAGTTCACCGCCTTCGTCTCCCTTGAAACAGGCACCTGTCGTCCTAGCCGGCGCTGCTAGTTACCCAACCTCCGCGCGTGAAAATATTCGCCAAGTATTCTCTTCATTATCCGGCACCTATTCTCCCCTCCCCTCGCCCTCAAAGCGTAAACGCTCCCACCCCGATTCTCATGACGATGACGAGCAGTCGATCACACCGTTCTCCATCACTCCCCAATCTCCAGATCGAGGACAACTGGCGACGGAACTGAGTGGCGATGTCATGGACCTCGATAGGCCTATGAAACCCCTGCGGCGATCTCGTCGCATCAGGCAAGTGTCACCACCATCCCGCTCCTTGTTCCCCTGTGAGACGGAAATGAACATCCACCAATGCGACCAAGAATCCACCACCCTGCCCTCCATGCAACCCGACCCGGCCTTGACAATGAACAATAATAAATAGCTGATGCCACATGCTGATTATTTTAGGTAAGTCTCTCCCAAACCGTCATTTTTTTTCGGTCACTGCCTTCCTTTTTTGATTGCAGTGCTTGTCTTAAAATCGGGAACCTAACTTTTTCCGTTCAGGTCCGTCGGATATCAAGTGCTGGACATGTAGAACTCGCCAATGTGTTGTAGATCCGCTCTGTTGTTGCTTCGAAATAATGGACATGCACCTGTCAACATTATCTGTGAGCCAACGAGCCCGTGTGGCCTCTGAGACCCGATCGCAAATCCATGCCCTTGCGGAGTTGACAAAGTCGACCAAAATGCAAAGTGCGCCAATTAGGTCCGTTACTTCAATGCATCAGCTGTCCCTCACGTTGTTCTGACAGGTGCCTTGTGGTTAGTGGACGGTCGTCTGCGTACGTAAGATATTTCGGTTGAGTCGTTTAATCGATATGGCCCTCGGACCCACCCTACCTATCGCATTCGTTTGACACGCTCGTCCCATCCACTTTCCCACATACAGACTATGCACTTTTCAGGTTAGGGCTTGGTCGCGCTATATCCCGCGAGCATCGAGACCAGATGCCAGGTGCAAACAATTTCAGATCTCCGACCAGATACATGTTTCGTTCACGGGAAAACTCGATTTAGTGTTGATCGCGTAGTATATCTATGTGCACAATCTCCACCGGAAAATAGGTCCTTTTTGTTCCTTTAAATCCCTTTCCCCCCCTCCTTCAAACGACATCCGAACATCGTTTCACCCTCCCCTGTCTGCCCTCCCTACCATTCCCCATGGCCTCACCACCATGCTTGACACCTTCTGGAGCTGAGGAACGTTTCGACAAGGCTAAAAAGCACCTATGGCAAGTAATAATACCTTCTGTTGCTCTCTCAGCGTACGGTCGGATTGACAATGCGTGCGACGGTGCAACAATGCGTCGTCCCGCGTTTCAAAAGGCGCGAACTCCGTCGCTCTTTTGGCCTTCGCTTATCGCGCTTGCATTGTGCTCACGCTGACGCCACCCGCCTCTGGATTGCTTATAATCCTACTATGTTTCCTCAGGGCTTCCGAATCACCAGCGCACGAAGAGACACAGTCAGATCGTCCGGCCCAACGACGAGAACTTGGCATGAAATCACCATCTCCGGAGTACGCCGGGATTCATTCGAGCCATTCAGCCGCGCCTGACGGACCTGGGTCTCCCCAATCGACGGGAAAGCCACGCGCCCTGGAATGCACTCTCAAGGTGCCATCAAAGTCCGTTGTTGTCCTTCTCTTTCTTCTGCCTGGTGAATTGTTGATCGGAACACGCCTGTAATATATTCGCTGCGAACAGCAGGCCACAACATGTCTTGCCGTCTTTCTCTCGTGAGGGGTTCAATTTCGATCACGACCGTCGATTACCCCCTCCACGGTCCTGGAACGCGACGGATCATGTAAACCCCAGAGACAGACCAACCTCTAGGTAATTATTCGTTTACACATGTGATCAACCCTAAACTCAACCGGACACGGCGACAAGAAGCCGCATTGCCTCGACGTCCCCAACTGAGCCGAGGACTAATAATGAGACTCTACAACGACCCGTCTCGCTTTCGGTCTTTAATTCACCTACTGCGACCTACATGTGGCCAGGTTTCCAGGCTGCGTCACAAATGAGCCACCCTCCCATCATTTACGTCAACTACGACAATAGAGGGCCCATGCGGTCAGCGTCAACCAGCTCTCCCCTGAACACACATGATTCACCTCTCATTTCGTGCGTTCTTTGCTCCCGTCGTCAGTGAGGTCGTTTACCGATCTTCATCAGCTCTCCGGCACTGTCACATTATGATCGCCCTGCCACCAATATGCTTCCCAAGAAGCGGCGCAGTACATCGCCCGAGGGATGGTATGTTGACCTCTTTGTCCCTGAACAACATGACAGTATTATCATACGCTCTACAGTGCGTCGCCTGCGCGAAGCACTTCTTCCAGAAATATATCGGAGTCGATGAGGTATATCTATCATGTCCGTCACGTTGGGACGTACTAAGTAAGCGTTCTCAGTCGGACACGGCTATCGGACAGAGAGCACTATCCGCCACCGGCGCGAAGCTCCCAGCAACAAGATAGGCATCCTTCCGTTCAGCCTGACCGGTCTTTGAAGGCTGGTCTGACGCGACCGGCCGACCCCCCGACATCTTCCGAAGACGACCAGTTAAGAACGTCGCGCGAAGGGAGCGCTCAGATTAGCGAGGCTAGTGAAGGGGAGGTGGTCATACAACCTACACCTCGTCCCCCAACGCGCAGCGATACAGACGCGTGGGAGCGATATGCAAAACCGACGTTGTCTGCCGATGGCACCACCAGAAAATGGCAATGTACGTGGCCGACGCCGGAAGACCGCAAAAAGCCCACATGCGAGTACACCTCCAAAAAGCAACTTGTCAAACGTCATGTTGAGACCACACACTTACGGTACAAGTAAGTATATCCCGCTTGCGCCAAGCGGTTTCTCATCTTCTTCAGGCCCTTCATCTGTGAAGTGTGTAAGAAGGGTTTCCCACAAAAGACATCTCTGGATACCCACATGCATGGCCAGTGCGCATTGATCCATCGGGAGAGTGATTGGCTTACACACCAATCTTGTTAGCACCGGTTCCACGCCTCACGTTTGCCGCTATGGATGTGGGATGGCGTTCAAAGACCCCGCTCGAAGGCATCGTCACATGGTGGAGGAGCATGGATACATCCCAAGGCAGTCCAAAAAGAAACACAAGGCAGGGCCATCTCCTCAAGAAGGAACGATCGCCGACCCCGTACGTCCGTTCACGTTTATAAGTGGCTCGGACGAGTAGATCTTTAGAACGTGACCACGCTTTATTTCTCTGTCGATGCGCAGGATATTTGATATGTATTGTGAGACCGATGTGTATCTTTAAATCTTTGTTAACGCCCTGTTGCGCTGCTGCTGTAGCGTATAATTGTGTATGGGATATCCCCCCTCCAATATATTACTCCTTGTAGCCTTTTGATGGAGTGCACGGTTCTCCTATTATCCTCATATGGGCATACGGATCACAGGGGAACCGGAGGCCCATGCACTGTGCTTATCGTGAGAGCAGCGTTGATGGACCAGAAAAAAGAGCCAGATCTGACGGGCATGAATCATGCTTTGGAACGACCCCGTTGCTACTCGCCTCACCGCCGACGACGCAGGGCTATTGGTGCTCGCGGCAGGATATAGTCCAGCAATGAACTAGATCATTGCTAGCCCTTGGTGAATCAAAATGACAGCCGATGTCGCGACCGTTCCCGAAATGAGCTGTCAAGATGGAGATTTTTTGATGGGACACCTGTGTCGCCACATGCCGGGTTTGTTCGGCCCCTGGAACGGAGTGATGCAGCCGAGTCAAGAGTGAGCGGAACGGCGCTCCAGTTTCTCCGCTAAGATGGACGAACCACCGAACCTGCCTATTTGGGTTAGCATGCACAGCCTCTGCTTGTGCGATTGGCAGCCCGGCGTGCCGGTAGTACCGGAAAAAAAATGCCTTCCGAATCCTCCCCGCTGCTTGGGAGCCTCGCCATCCAAGCCCCGTCGCTGACACCGCAGCTCGTGCATGTCTCCCCAGCGACATGTCATAACCTCAGCCTGTTCAAAGGCGAGCATCTGACCTTGCCCTGGGGGAGGTGGCTCATGTTTCCAAAGAGCTTCTCAGGGAATACCGCAGACTCGACGACACCATCACGATGAGGTTGAATCGCTCTAGCGCACAGTTCCGCGATCGAGACCGCGAAGGGACAGGTGGGAAAGGCAGCATACAGGATCGGGCCTGTGCGTATATATGGAAGGAACTCCTCGGTAAGTGTGGCTCACATTTATGTCTCCTCTGCAAGACGGGGTTGGGTTGACGTGTGATTGCGTCAGAGAATTGGAAGTGCAGAACGGAAATTGTGGACTATTGCGTGAATGTTGTGGACCAGTCCATGAGCGAGAAGCACAAGGTCCTCGACACACTCGAGGGCGATGCCAAGGCGAAGAGGAAGACACAAGCTGAGCTGTTTGCCGACGAGGTGAAGGCGAGCAGCAAGAGCTTCATTACCGTCAATAACTGCCGCTGACTGCCTGGCGTTTCAGAGAAACCAGGTGCACAATGAATTGTCGACTGAAAAGATTATACGAAGGCGGTCCCTTGAGGGTCAGTCTCAACACCCCATACCCTAGACAGTTCGTGCTGACATGTATACCACAGCCTTTCAATCTCGGTGTCGATACTTCACACTTCCGATGAATGATCTTGAAGGTCGAAAGTGGTGGAACAGTGCTCAGTCACAAGAAGCACCGTAGTGCCTCTCTCCTCGTTGTTTTCATTCCAGGCCGGCGCCCACCATATTCTGCATACGTATGATCAGACTCGCATACATATGTGTCTTTTTCGCCATGTAGAGTCTCAGTGACTTGCGGCAAGCCCGGTTGATGCTAAACTTAGCTTGTTTCGGGAATATATGCTTACGTCATCGTGACGCCATTTGGTTTCGATCCGCGCATGCGTCGTCTTGGAGCGATACCACGACCATGCTGACCGCCCTCGCAATCCTCAGTCTCTGTATGTCGGTACAGGCAGCTGTATATTCGCTGACAGTGCAAGATAATCCACAATTCATTGTCTCCGAGGATGTCAAGGTTCCAGTGGTCCTGGGCGTAATGTCTCGCTGCCCGGACGCCATGCTTTGCGAGGCGGTCTGGGACCGCGTGCTTCAGAGGGTGGCAAGCAAAGTCGACATCTCTCTTTCCTTCATAGCCAAGTATGTCCGTATTCTATAGTCCTCCTAGGCTCTCCGCATTTAAATGCTAAAAGGCCAAATGCATCAGACCCTGCTTATGGGGTAACCTGCTTGCACGGCTTGGAGGAGTGTGCCGGAAATGTGCACGAGTTATGCGTCGCCAAGTACCATCCCACTTCAGAGTGGTGGTCTTTCCTTCAGTGCGAAAACTTTCAAGGCCGTGACCAGATCGGGCTACTCGAGACAGCCGTGAGCTGCGCCGCAACGGCCGGCTTCGACTGGGAGAGCGATAGGGCTAGTCTGTGCGCCGGCAAAGACGGACAGGGGAAAGAAGGCATCAAATTGCTACAGGAAAGCGTCCAGAACAGTACAGAGCTGGGTATCAGGTGAGCATCGTCGCATGGGTTCTCATCACCAACATTGAGGCCTCTTGCGCAGGAAAAGCTGCACGATCATAATAAATGGCAAGCAAGTCTGTATTCGTGATGGCACTTGGTATGGCTGCGAGGTGCGTGGATTCTGAGTGAAATACGAGATGCCAGCGGAGATAATCCTCATATCACACACAGGGTGGACACACCCCTGCCGATTTCATCAGGCAAATCAACCAGGAGTACGACCTTCTGAACAGTAATGATGAGGGGGCGCAGTGAAGAGATTGGTGTTGTC
>JBBPLJ010000028.1:60371-75962 GCA_038089715.1 Veloporphyrellus conicus
GCCTCCGCAATGCCGGACCCGTGTAAGTAGTGCGCACATTCTATCACTCGCCAAATTTTACCGTTGTGAATTGTGAGCAGGCTTAAAGGTCAATTTTCCCGTCTCGAATACCAAGGCCAGAGTTATTTCGGCCGTGTGCCCCCCAGTATACTCAGCAATCTGGTGCTGCATCTCCCTCCGGGCGTGACCAACGCGTACTTCTATGACTTAAACGGCAATGTCTCTACGTCCCATCTGCGCCGAACCCCTTCTGTGCCCAAGGGTAGCAAGGCCATACAACACAGCATTCTTGAAATGCACCCCAGATACCCGCTTTTAGGTGGATGGAACTATACGTTTACTCTTGGGTTTGACACCCCACTGCAAGATTCGGTGAGCTGGGATGCAGCAAGCCAAAAGCACATTGTCGGTGTTCCCATCATGACGCACATTCCTGGATCGGTGGTGGACGAGGCTGAGATCAAGGTTATTTTGCCCGAGGGTGCAACGTAAGGGTTTCGAATTTACATAAATTGACGGCGAGAAGCTCAACGGAGGCACTACAGCGACATTGACGTTGTGACACCATTCCCCGCATTGTCGAGTTCGATCTTGACACATGTGAGCTACCTTGACACGACGGGACGCCCGACTGTGTCGCTAACATACAAGGATCTGACTGACAAGCACACTGCCATGATATACGTACGTCGAATGATGCAGTGTTTCGGATGCATCTTCTGACAAGTGGGAACAGGTTTCGTACAAGGTGCCATTGTCGGCACACTTGAAGAAGCCCATCGCGGTTGGAGCTGTGTTCATGTCGCTGTTTATGATTGGAGTGGCAGCTAGACGGGTTGATCTGAGGTTGCACAAGAAGTGATGGTGTAGTCTACGAGGTAGCAGGCAAAAGAATAGAGTGATACTGCATGAAATTTTTGGAAGCACTCACGGTCCCTTGATGTTGAGGACATTCACCAGCCGTGTCGGTCTTGTCCGCACCTTTGCAACCAAAGTCCCCCCTCCCAAGAGGCTCCTCCGCCCGTATGACCTCGCCCTCCAGCTCAAGCAACTCTCTGCAGATGGAAACCTCGACAGCGCTGTCCGCCGGCTTCGTTCGGTGCCCAGAGATGCTCAAAACGTCCCCGCATGGAATACCATGCTCTCCCTCTGCATGTCCCACAAACGATTCCAACTCGCACAGACCCTCTTCGTCGACGTAAGTTCCTTCCCCTCCTCCGCACCCTCCCTCACCTATCCGTGTAGATGAAACGTCGCGGTTTCTCCCCAAACATCTCGACATTTGTGACCATGCTCAAGGGTCTTTCCCAGATCTCTGACTGGTCCAGCCACCCCAAACAGCTTGCGAACGCGCATGCCCTTTATGATTACTACCTCGAATACACGCAGTCCGTCAAACACCATGATCCCGGCAACACTGCACAACTCTCTCTCACTCCCCTTGTCATCTACATATCCATCCTCGGCGCCGTAGGTGATATTCAAAAGATATTCGATGTCTACTTTGCCATGGACCAGGACGGCCCTTGCGCACCCAATAAATTCGTGTTCACAGCCATGCTCCGTGCCATTACCAACCAGCAGGAACGCGCAGGTGTCACGTCCGCCCACGAGACGGGTGCTTCAGATGCAAGACATGTTTGGTTGCAAATCGAAAAGACCATGCAGAAGCGTTCAGATTTCGAGCTCGACTCCCGCCTCATTGCGGCGACTCTGCGTGCCCTCACCCGCGGTCGGCCAGCTGACCAAAATCTAGCGCTAGACATCATCGCCCACCATCTCGGTCTCACGAGACCAGGTCACCCGGACCCCTTTGAGTTCTCCCCCCACCTCAACCACTGGACCCTCGATGCAGCCCTTCAAGTCTGTCTTGCGATGCAGAAGTTCAGACTCTGTGTTCATTTCATGCATCTCGTCATGGACAATCTCGACTTTGACCAGCCTGGCGCCCGCTCACTTGTGGTCAGGTCACACATACACAAGTTTCTGCGTGCCCACGCATCCCTCGCCATGTCCGCCACCCCTCACGAGACCTCCCAATCACTCGACGCACTCGAGTGGTGCCTGAAGAATGATGCCATATACGACATTCCCGATTTACGTCCCGATATGCGGACGTATCACCTCGTGCTGATGACTTGCCTCCGCACGGCCGATTGGGACGGTGCCATCAAGTCATTTCAGCTTATGACGGGCATTCAGGCAGATTCCTTTTATGAATCAGAGGGAAAGACTTCGCCGAGGGTCCAAAAACTGCCCGAGGGCAGGAGTCTCACCCCGAACGCGGAGACCATGTCCTTTATCATGCGTACCGCGTTGCAGACCAAAGACAGTACCAAGTGCCTATTGGCGTTTTGGCTTGCAGAGCACGTCGGTATTGACAATCTCTTACAAGGCAAGATTGCTGAACCATATTATCGGGCATCGTTTGCCCTCGCGCTATCAAACGTCGTCGACCAATTGTTGGATGACCCCAGAACCAAACATCGCCAAAAGTGGTTCGTCTCGCTGAAAGCTCGTGCCCAGGAAGTAGTTCGCACCTTTGGACCTGCCCTCAAATCAGGGAAGAGCCCTCTAGCTACGCTGACCCAGGAGGACGGCGCGGCTTCATTCGACCTTGCCGCGCGGAGTAGCAGACCTCGCAGTAATTAGAGGTCTACCTCCGCATGTTGCACGCGGATTCTGCTGAGATCGCACGTAAACCATATCCGCAAACTAGATAGCACAAACAATAATGAGAGGGGAACAGACGTGACAAATAACAAAAAAAAGTCCACGACATCAACTCTGCAACCAGTAGCCCAAATGTGTTGAGGAAACGAAAAGGATTGAATTACGCAATCGAATTTGGGCGTCCGAATCTTGAAGGGTCATTCTTAAAGCCAGGAGACGGTGGAACGAAAAGTGTATCTTCTGTCAAGGCCATCGACACTGGCTGGTATGTGTGTGGAGCTTCCCCAGAGAGTTCCGCGAGCCTGATCCCAGATGGATCCCCCATTGGCATGGGGCTGAGCCTTCCGGGAGTCTTTCGAGCTCGAACATTCTTTGTACGACGTCTGCAAAGTAAGACGATCCCCACGATGACAAGCACGATCAACACGAGGGCATTCAATGCCATAACAACGAGGAGCGCCGGAAGGAAGTCGGCCAAACTCTGCAGCGCGTTGGCGGCATCCGTCGATAACGTAACTGAGGTGGTGCCAGTGGATCCAGATCCGACGTTGGAAACTTGGTAAGAAATATTAGTGTTCGGAGTACCGCCTCGAACATTATGAAATTCGATAGAGGCTTGAACAGGGTCGACGAGAGGAAGCATTTGAACATAAGGGTCGCCCATGTCCCCTGAGGAGTCGAAGTCCCCAAAGTCATAAAGGGTATAGATCGAGCGGAGGACATTATCGCCAATCAACCAGTCACTAGACAAAGGGTCAGATGAATCACATGGTGCAGTCCGAGGTACTAACAATTGACCAGGACCGATAGTCTGTGGAATGAAAGAGCCGACGCAGGTGTCTGGATCACCCTGAGCAGTGGGCGTGACGTCGAGTGGATGGATGGGAAAGATCTGATCGCTTGACAGCCTGTCAACGGCTAGTTGGCTCAAGAACGACGGGGACGTACTCTATTTGAAGAGCCATGTCAATCTCTGCGTCGCATGGAACAACCCATTGCCCGAGAGTGGAATCGAACTGGGCGCCAGAGACGCCACTGTAAATGGCTTTACAGACGTCGGTGGGCGCGTACCTTGTGAGGCTCAAGTTTCGATTCGAAGACAATCGTCAATGAATGGCTTACGTGTATGAAGTACCACTGTCGAGTGAAACAACAGCCTTATCATGTGGCGCCGCAGGTACCGTGGTCGAGACGGCATTTGTCTGCGTCCCGACAATAAACAAGTCCAAAAGGACGTTCCAACGTAATGGTGAGGTGACCGGCCATGTCGGTATCTTATTCGTACTCGTGACGTTGGCATACGAGGAATCTGTTTCACCAATGGCAAAGCTTCCCTGAATGCCGCTATCATTTGAAGCGCCTCCAAGTGAGAACGTAATAAAATTGGGTTCGCTTTGATTGTTGCTAAAGAGGTTGTAGAGCAATGTCCGCCCCGCCGAGGATCCAGTGTGGTTTAGGGCTAGATCGATGTCGGAAAGAGAATCAAAGCCGAGGCCGACGATGCCTGCTGCCCCGTACGTTAATGCCGGGTTCTGAGCGGAAGAAGCATTCAAGTAAGCTTGCTGGGGCACCTCGATACTGTCCCAGAGATTAGCTGTGGGTGCCACATAGAACCTGATGGTCACGATACCCAGCAAAGTTTGCGGAAGCAAACGCTACTTGACCGTGTGCCCAACCAATGCCATACTATCGGGTGTAAGCTTTGATGAGGCGGACTTGACACTGCTAATGCTTACGGTAAGGTTTAGGCTAACCGACTTGATAGGAGGTCAGTCTCGGCGTCACGAGGAGAAGCACTCTACTGACTGTAGACTGGGCACTGGGGAGCGATCCCGCGGCGGGGCGTACCCAAAGATCTAACAAGGGGAGATGATCAAAGAAAGGGGGTGGAGGGAATACAACCTACCAGACGAGCCTGTATCGAGTTGGACGGGGAACGCTGGTGGTGGTGAGCCTCGACATTAGAGCACGTGAGGACACGACGCGGTGCTCACAAATGCCGCCAAGGGTGATCTGTAAGGAGAATTCAGGTGAAACGATGCGGCGAGAGCGAGGAATACTGACGTTGGCGATGTAAATCATGTCTTGTACATTACTGGAGAGGAGCCATCAGACCGGTCGACATGACACATGGGGGTCGCGCACCTGAGGGAGAGAGTGGTGTTGGTTGAAGGAGAGACTGCGAGCGTGGCTGAGCCGCTGCGACGGTGGAGAGCGGGTCTGTGGACGCGCTGGAGGGGGACTGTGACGGGCATTGGGGGAAGGAGCGACGGACGACGAGGGCGTCGAGAGAGGGTGGATGGTGTGGCTGTGGTACTTAATCGCCGCGCTCTCGTTCGCTCTCACCATGGCGCCACCCACTCCAACCAAGTCCATCCTGCGCCTCATCAACCTCGCTGCTCAGCACTCGGCCTGTCCTTGCCATCGCGGCTCCTCCCCGCACACACACCCCGCCACCACCCAGCTCAGACAGCTTGCAACCCCCGTGCACGCCGTCCACAAAGAGTATGCCTTCGAGGTGGGTCACACTTTCGTCGCCCTTGTCTTTCCTACATGGTTTCAAGGTCGCGGCGTCCAACCTCAGATTCGGTGAGGGCGTCACCCGCGAGGTCGGCATGGATCTCAAGAACATGAAAGCACGCAAGGTATCCTTCGCAACTACACGTCCGTTCCGTCCCTTGCTCATCTGCTTTCCCCCAGGTCGGCGTCTTTACCGACCCCATCGTAGCCAGGCTCAAGCCGATGGCTGTCGTGAGTGATCCCCCGCTGACTTCCCCCTACTTTGATTCCTCACCTCCCCCAGGCGCTCGAGTCCCTGCAGTCTCAGGAGGACCTCCCTTTCCAAGTTTATGACCAAGTGCTTACAGAGCCTACCGAGGACAGCTGGAGAAAGGCTATTGAGTGGGCGAGGCAGCACGACTTTAGTCATTTCCTGGCGTGAGTGGCACACACGATCGCTCAAACCTCTGACGCCCCATTATATATCATAAAGTGTTGGCGGCGGAAGCGTCATCGACACCGCCAAAGCGGCAAACTTGTTCGTATTCATTCATTTTCGAGTAACACACCCTGACGCTTGCTGTTGACAGGTTCTCTGTCTATAAAGACAACGACTTGATGGACTTTGTCAACGCTCCCGTAGGAAAGGGGCTTCCTATTTCTCAGAGCCTACGACCTCTCATTGCAGGCAAGTGCTATCTTATCTAGCCTCTCTACCATAGTCCGACCGATCTCCAGTGCCTACCACTGCTGGGACTGGCTCCGAGACCACTGGGGCTGCGATTTTTGATGTCACCTCCCGCTCTTTCAAGACTGGCATTGCAAACCGTGCCCTCAAACCGGTGTTAGGAGTGGTTGACACGGTAAATACAGAAAGCTGTCCAACACAAGTGCACATCAGTGCTGGCCTCGACGTCCTTTTCCATAGTATGGAGAGTTACACTGCAATCCCGTGAGACGACAGGCGGCTCAAACTTGTTCGTACTCATCCTTTCCAGTTATACGGAACGTACGCCTCGCCCGGCCAACCCAATCTTGCGTCCAGCGTACCAAGGCAGTAACCCAGTGGCCGACATCTTCTCTATGTGGGCTCTCAGGACCACAGTGAAGTACCTCCCCCGAATTGCTAAAGATAGCACCGATCACGAAGCAAGAAGTCAAATGCTGTATGTATCTTTCCGACGGATATCCCTAGTAAAGCTCATGTCGTAGTCTCGCTGCTTCCTTGGCTGGCATTGGATTCGGAAATGCTGGTGTGCACCTATGCCATGGAATGAGCTACCCGGTAGGCCCTAGAGGTTGGAATTTAATTCAGATTCCCTGACGGTCGTGGGTCAGATTTCCGGTTTGAACAAGCAAGGTCCCAAATACAAGCACCCAGGATACCAAGTCGACCACCCTATTATCCCCCACGGTGTGAGGTGCGTCGCCGAACCCGCCTATTCTCAATCATAGTTGCCCACAATGCATGCGCCAGTGTCGCCATTACCGGCCCTGCAGGTATGTTTCGAGCACTTGACAGTGCAATGATCCTTAACCTCCCCCAGTCTTCCAATTTACTGCACCATCGTCGCCCGACCGTCATCGAGAAGCGTTGGCGATCTTCAACCACACGACTGTGACCGATCCTTCCATCAGCAGTATTCCAGACGCCGAGATTGGCTCCTACTTGTATGAGTCGATTGCTCGTTTTCTTGACGGGCTTGGTGTGCCACGTGGGTTGAAGGCGGTGGGCTACACAAAAGACGACATTCCAGGGCTTGTCGAGGGTACACTCCCACAACGCCGTGTGCTGGACCTTGCGCCGAACATTGGCAATGTCGCCGGAGAAGATGGCAAAGAACATCTCACACGGATCATGGAGGCATCTTTCGAGTACTGATTGTTGTTTATTACCCTGCTGTTTCCGTTGAGATGAGAAACATGAATTTATGCATTTGGACTTGTCCGCCATGACGTGGGACAACGCCACTGGACATACACGATGACTGACTGCAAACCCCGGAGCAAATTCAGACCATGCATTGATTTGCACGATGGAAAAGTGAAACAGATCGTCGGTGGTACCTTGTCGGACGACGACCCAGGAGCACTCAGGACCAATTTTATCGCGAGGTCAGTGGGTTAGACACCGAGCACGAACGTTACTTGATCATCCCCAGTCAATCCGCAGGGGAGTTTGTGCGTTTATATAAAGAGTACGATCTGCAAGGCGGACATGTCATAATGCTGGGACCTAGAAATGAGGATGCCGCAAGAGAAGCGTTGAAGGCTTGGCCAGGTGGGCCCCTCCTCGTTGATCCCTTGACAACACGCTTCATCTCCACTGTACGTTTCAGGTGCTTTGCAGATAGGCGGCGGAATAACGGTCGCTAACGCACAAGAATGGGTAGATGCGGGTGCTAGTAAGGTGGGCACGGCGCCACAGTCTGGTTCTTATCTCAATCTATCCAGGTCATTATCACTTCATATCTGTTCCCTGGAGCAAAATTCTCTAGAGAGAGACTCGATGCAATCTCCAAAGCCGTCGGTAGGGACAGAATTGTCGTGGATGTGAGGTTGGTCAGCTGGTTGACTCCACGAGCATACTCATAGCCTCGATAAGTAGCTGCCGTCGACGGGGGGAGAAGTGGTTCGTAGCGATGAACAGGTGGCAAGATATCACCGATATGGAAGTATGCAAAGGTGGGTCTAAAACGGCTATCCACCCTAGTCCTTTCAGTGAACGACTGTCTTAGGATCGCTCGACCTGTTGGCGGGATATTGTAGGCAAGTGGGGGACAGCGGTCGGGTACAGGGATCTGACTTGACCTAGTGAGTTTCTCATCCATGCTGCCGACGTCGAGGGACTGTGCCAAGGCATCGATCAAGAACTCGTGAGAAGCAAGTATCCCGTCTATCTATTTTTGCATGTGTATCGCGAACTGACCGAGGCCCAGAACTCGGCGAATGGGTGACCATACCAACGACGTATGCTGGGGGAGCAAAGCGTAATGTAACTTGCAAAGTTCTAATTAGCGGGTCAGCTGAGCATGCACAGATGTGACGGATCTGGCGCTTGTGAATACACTTTCGAGTGGCAAGGTCGATCTAACATATGGCAGGTAAAGTCGTTCCCGTGGCATTTGAAAAGGAGAAGTTGCGCTGACCGCGTCCAAGTTCGCTCGACATTTTTGGGGGTACACTGGTAAAATTTGAAGATCTCGTCGAGACGATGAAGGAAATGGAGACCGTAGATAGAGCGAGTGCAGAATAGACAGAATGACTGTGGGAAATGTGGCTGATAAACTATACAGTCCTTGCTCGCGTAAGCGATACTGCACCGCGCACTCGCAAGTACGACCGCCGTTCACAAAGCAGAACCTCCAAAATGCCCGGAAAAGTCAAGGCCTACGAGCTCCAGTCCAAGCGAGTGCACAACCCAGTCGCCATGTTGTTGTAATCTGATCCATGTCACTCATAGGTCAAAGAATGACTTGACCAAACAGCTTGCCGAGCTCAAGAACGAGCTGCTCACCCTCCGAGTCCAGAAGATCACCGGGGGGGCTCCTTCAAAACTCACAAAGATGTACGATCCAGTTACCCTGCATTCGATCCGAGCCTTACATCTTCTCTTCAAAGCAATGTCCTGCGAAAGTCGATCGCGCGGGTGCTTACGGTGATGAACCAAAAGTCGCGCCAAAATCTCCGGGAGTACTACAAGGATAAAAAGTACCTCCCACTTGACCTGCGGCCGAAGAGGACTCGTGCGATCAGACGGCGACTGACGAAGGTGAGATAGATCAAGCCAGATCTTATGAACCGTTGGGCTGAGCCATCTGCAGCGCGAAGCATCGCTTAAGACGGAAAGACAGCACAAGAAGGATATCCACTTCCCTCTGCGCAGATATGCAGTCAAGGCATGAGATTGCAGTGCTTGTTACTATGCTGGGGGGTTTCAGTTGTTTACATGCATCTTATTTGTATGTCCTAGGCCCTGATCGACTTTCCATGCCGTGCCTATTGGCATAAGATTGACATCTGTTGGTCGAGTGACACCGTCGGGAGGAGCGCTAGCGACTGTGTGAGCGAGATAGTCGTCGCTGGCGATGTGGGAAATGGAATTGGACTCAGCGCAGACACGTGTAGCTTGATCATGAGGAGCGTACCATGTTCGGTGGGTCCCATGTGTCAACGACATGTAGCCTACGTCTGCCCTGCTTTGGCTTAGACCGCCATGCCTCCGCCCAGCAACCGTCTCAGGAAACAAAGTCATTCTGAGCCTCCACCTCGTCCATCCCAAATGTCTCCTAGGTCCAGCCAGGACGTCCCCAGAGATCCCTACCCTGTCCCCAGCAGCAATCCCGCCAGTCAGTATACCTTGCTCGAGAAGCTGGGCACAGGCAGCTTTGGTACTGTCTACAAGGCGATGCACAACGAATCCAAGCAGATAGTCGCAATCAAACAAATCGGTACGTTGTCGTCATGCCCCCGCCACTGGGCCCTCTAATCTGTCGTATCTCCAACAGACTTGGAGGACTCGGACGACGATATACTCGAGATCCAACAGGAAATAGCCAGTTTAGCCCAGTGCGACTCTGAATATGTCACCCGGTACTACGGCTCCTTTGTCGTGGCTTACAAGTTGTGGATAGTCATGGAATACCTTGCCGGAGGATCCTGCCTTGATTTACTCAAAGCTGGGGTCTTTTCAGAAGCCCACATCGCAGTCATCTGCCGCGAGTTACTTCTCGGTCTGGATTATCTCCATTCAGAGGGTACCATCCATCGAGACATCAAAGCTGCCAACGTCCTCCTCTCCGCCACGGGAAAAGTCAAACTCGCAGATTTCGGTGTTGCAGCGCAACTCACGAGTACTTTGAGACATACCTTTGTCGGCACCCCCTTCTGGATGGCACCTGAAGTCATCCGTCAAGCTGGATACGATGCGAAGGCAGATATGTGGAGTCTGGGCATAACCGCGATTGAGATGGGAATGGGCGAGCCTCCCCTGGCAGAGTACCATCCCATGCGCGTGCTCTTCCTTATTCCCAAGGCGAAGCCTCCGACGCTCGAGGGCAACTTTAGTCCTGCGTTCAAAGAATTCGTCTCGTTATGCCTCACAAAGGATCCTGGCATGGTACGATATGTCCGACTCGGCTTTGAATGCGTTTTCACGCGATATTCAGCGTCCCACGGCCAAAGAACTTCTTCAACATAGATTCGTCAAGAATGCAAAGAAGACGTCATACCTCATGGAACTCATTGAACGCTACCAAGAGTTTCGTGCACGATCCCCCCAAAGGGGTCTTCAAGCATATCAGCCTACCCTCAAGGGAACCGCCAACTGGGAGAGCAACGCCACGATACGTAGCGACTGGAATTTTGACACCATCAAAACTTCGTCTGTCATGGGGACGTTTAGCAGTGCTGCTCGTGACTTGCTTCCCGACATGGACGATGAGTATGAAGAGGGAGATCCTTCCCCCTATGACGACGAACAGTCTATTGACACAGAAGGTGCCATCAAAGGCAGCGAGCAGTTGGTATCTGGTGGTGTTGCGATGAGTCACCAGGCATCACACTCGACTATTATGATCAAGTCGCCACCCGAAGAGCAGGATATCCCCACTCTCCTTGCTGCAACGGACGCATCGCCGAGTGACTCGGGAGCTTCGTACGAACCTGTCACTCCGTTGGAAGGTGGGATACAAGATGCGCCTCCTGCCTACTCTGGTTCTGTCCGATCTATGAAACGTTCGTCGTATGCTGCAAGACACAGGACGACTGGCGCCGGGACGGTTATGCGAGAGGCTGATTTAGGTTCTGGTGTAGATACGATCCGACCAGTAAAGAAGGTCGACACCCTCGGTTCCCTAAGGTTATCTGCAGAGTACGTCGGGAGTGCACGTAGCAGAGACGACCCCCCGCAGTCTCCCACATCTACTTCACCCAGCAAAGAGCGCTCGTCGTTTAAGCGAAGAGCAAGCGAATCAGAACGGGCGGGGCGAGCTATGGTGGACGACGTCGTTCTTCCGGTCCTCCAGAACGTAAGCACGATCCTGGCTAACCTTGCCTGTCGTCCTTTCTGATCGTCTCCCCAAAGACTATTCGTGATGACATGGACGCCCGGGAGATTGAATCATTGAGCATGATCGCTCGAGGTTTCGCTGACCTAAGTGACGCCAACCCATCTCTCTCCTACAATGTCATTCTTGACATTCTTTCTGGCATCAACGAGTACGTCTCTTTTACGCGTGCACTGAACTCTGCTCAACATTTCGGTCTGTTGTAGAAACTCTGCCGTCCGACAACACGTGCAAACCTCTCGTGGACTATTCCCCCACAAACGAATCATTCGAAAGAGCGAAATGACCGCGAGGGGCTTGGTTGTTACTGAAGTTCAAGAGGATGTCTCGGTCCCCCAAGTAGAATCGAGTGGCCCGTCATCAGCTCACCCTTTGAAAGCGGACGACCCAGTTGCCCAGGCACGCAAGTCGCCTATTGCCGAGCTTTTATACATGCGTTGGCTAGAAGGACTCCGGATCAAATGGCCGAGCATTCTGTCATGAAATGCTTGGCGGGTTCGAATGACTATCACGGCGATCTCGAGGTCTGAGGATTTGCTAAGATCTATAATTGTCTTGGACCCGATCGCTACAAACAGTGTAGGACTGTGCGCGCGCCATGTTTCGAGCAGAGTTGATATTCATGTAATCACGTATATTTTATGGATGCATCCCAGTATGATAGACGCGTTATTTACAGACTTACAAGATGATTTTCAGCCATGGAGCCTGGTCATTTTTTCTCGTCCGCAGGAACAGTACACTACTAGTAGAACCGTCCATGCGCGATTGTGCCTGCAGCCACACGATTCGTATAATTGTAATTTCGCAAATAAAATAAAGAAAATAAACGAGATGGTAATCTGGATCATACTGAAGATGATAATAAGACAAGATAGTAATGTGCCAATGTGCAACATTTCCGAGCTCCGAGCTCAAAGAAGAGCAGTGCCAGCTACAGCCGCCATGAGGGTAGCAATACCCAACACTACGAGTGATGCAACATTAAAGTTCTCGGCTCCACTCTTCTGATTCGCATGAGGAGAACCAGAAGCGCTGTGAGACGAGGTCGAATGGGAGCCCGCGCTTGTGCGATGAGCAGAACGAGAAGGCCTGCCGTGAATCTCAGCCCAAGTTACTCGAAAATAAACGGATAGAACTTACGCAGCCTTGTGTGCCGTAGTAGTGTTCACCACCGGGGGCTTAACACCGGCGACCGCAACTTGTGCGAGAGCGACGGGAGAACCAGAGTCGAGTGCATTCTGATACCCGCCCAAACCATCCACTTGCGCGAGCGACATACACTTCCACCCGTTTGAAATCATGGCAGGGTACGCGCTCATAAAGCTGGACACCGACAAATCAGACAGCTCATGCTCCAGGATAACCAGTCCCGGGGACTTGACGCCTAGTGTGTTCACCTCGTTCAGCAAGTCACAGTAAACAAACAAACAAACACAACCAACCAGTAAGCCAACCCTGCATCTGCGCAGCAATCTTATCTAGCGTGGTCCCAGGAGGGTTTTGGTCCAGCGTCCAGTCATTCGTACTGAGAGCGTAGAAAATCAGGCAAGAGAAACAACGCGCGAGACAAGGCAGAAATATGCCTACTCTTGATTCCAAATAACCGTAGTCAAGCCAAAGACTTCCTTGGCGATAGCGCGAACACGCATGTCGCAGTCACCAAATGGAGGCCGCCAGAATCGGGGGATGCGTCCGCCAGTGGAGTTGTGAACAAGCCACATGGTCCAGCCCAACTCAGCCACCACTTCTAGATTGCTCTTCGAAGTCATATAAGGGTGCGTCCATGTATGAATGGCAATGTCATCCTGATTATCGGCGAAAGTGGCCTGAAAGATTTGGGGGTTCGCAAGAATGTTTGTGCCGATAAAAAAGTGGGTCGCGCGCTGCTTATTCTGGGCGAGGAACTGGAGAAGTTTAGTCGAAGGCTAAGAATAATCCATCAACACGCCGCGACGAATTGCATAAACAAAAGAGCAACAAACCGGCAGCGGACCGTCGTCAAAGCTGAGCGCAAGAACGCCAGGAGGGGCGTCCCATATATCACCAGGAGTAATACACCTGTACGTCGAAGAGCAGACGTCTGGGCTATTGGGATCAAACCCCGAGGGATACGTCGGGTTTTCAGAACCGTTAACAATTGTAGACACGGGGATATCTGGAATCTTGGCAGCCGTGATGGCTGCATTCAATGCGTCGACCCACGCCTGAGGCATATTCGTAGTCGTGGCATCGTTAGGGGGAAAGCCCGCAGACCATGCTACCGATTGTGTAAACACTCCTAAGAAAACATTCAACGTAGAACGTACCGGGCGTCCCAATGGCGGCATAAGTGACGCCGTCGTTGCTACCCGCACGCCGAAACAGGCTGTAAACAGGATGATCTTCTTCGTGGTACCACCTGCTTATCAAATGTTGATTAGCAGGACCGACAGACGCGTGCACCACAGCAGCGGCGAGGAAGAGGGTAGAGGTCAACCGTATAGGCATGGCCGGGGAAAGAGAGCGTAAACGAGGGAAGGGAAAAATAGAAGTGTACTGGAGGAGGGTGGGGGGGAAGAAGCGATAAAGCAAGAGCCATATCAAGGGTTTTTATACCACCAGATGAGGAATTCTGCGAGGTCAGCCTCGCACGTCAGCCTCCGGAGACAGCTATTCTAGTTACCCTATACGGATATGTTTTGATCGAGAATCTAGCACCAGTGCAGGAATGCAAAGTAACCTGCCGAATCAAGTTCGACCGACGCTCCAAACCAATACTCACCGGTCAACTCTAATAACTTGTCGGTGGAAATCGTCAAGCACGTGCAAATCTAGTCCTCGCAATTGGATTCCAGTTGATGAACTCGATCGTGATACAATGATTGACAAAAAAAATAGCATCACCATACTATGCCGGCGCCGGCGAAGCAGCTGCCGACTCCCCACGAAGCGCACTCTTGAGAATCAAAATACCCGACTTCAACTGCGCGACCTCCTTCACCATAGCTGTGAACCTGGCCTTCTTCGCCTCACTTGTCAAGTATGGGGTGAAGTGTTGAATGCAGTCCCGTGTCGTCGCATTTGACGTATTCTGCAGCCACTCGATGAGCATCCGCTCTTCCAACTCTCCATCGGGCGCAGGGCCAGACGGCAGAGGCTTCCGCTTCTTGGGCTTTGGGGCACTGGCGCCATTGACCGCACCGCTGGCTGCACCGGCCCCCGACACCTCATCCACTTTGCGTTTGTTCGCGGGCTTTGAAATTGAGTTGGTGGGTGCACCAACCGCCTTTCCACCCCCAGCTGTCGGGCTAGTCGCTCGGCTGCCTGAAACGGGGCTGGTTGCCCTACTTCCCCCAGACACTCCGCTCAGCGGACTATTTCCCCTGCTCGCGTTGGTTGATTTGGCTTTCGGAGCCTTTGGGCTTGTAGCCCGTTTAGCAACAACAGAATGTCCTCCTAGGCTAGATGTGGGTGCTGGCGATACTGGCTGGGAGCCAGCAGTGGATCCTTCTGCAGCAGCTGTCTTTGTGGCTGGTTGCTGAGAAGTGGACCGAGCGTCGACCTGTTGGGGCTGCTGCTGTATGGCAGGCTCATTCGAGACGAGCGGAGGCTCTTCTTCCTCCTCGTTTTCGTCCTGTTCATGGGTGGTGAGAACAAGTAAGGTGAACCAACGCGGTGCTCACCGAGCTGGCATATGGATTGCGCTCCTCGTCACTTTCATATGCGACATTTTTCTCTAATTTGCGCATGAGCTTCTTGAGGCTCCTACCGTCCTTGGACAACTGGGATTCGTCTTCGTCTTCATCCGACTCGTCGATATACCCTTCGCGTTGTTTGTTGGCCAACTTGTACTCTCGTTTCAGACGTTCCTGCAAGAATGGCGTTCATGATAAGCTTGACTGAGCAACAACCACTAACTTCGAGTTCTTTGGCTTCTTCATCGTCCATGTCTGCGGCCTCGTGCTCGTCATCATCTGCAACATCTTCTTCAAACAGTTGTTCGTCGAGGTGGCCCTCACCGTCGTCTTCCCGTTTGAGCCGGACGTTTCCTTCCTCATCTTGCTCTGCCCCCTGAGAACCTCTGTTTACTGTCCGTAAAGACCTTCCGCCTGGTCCTCTGCTTTGGCTAGCATTATGCACCAGCGGCGCTGCGCCAACGACGGCGGGTGCGTCAGGATCAGCCTTGAACATGGCAGACGTGGCTGCGGACGGTCCCTGTCCTTGTCGGCGGTGTAGCAGCCAGCGCTCCGGATCTTTGTTCTTTTGTATCTTTGCCATCTTGCATGGCAGGTGTCAGACCGAAGCAAGACGGGTACAAGCGGTACATACCAACGACTCGGCCTCTTCCAAATTGGGGACATGGTGCTTT
>JBBPLJ010000029.1:12395-28492 GCA_038089715.1 Veloporphyrellus conicus
TGCATGCCCATCTTCACAGTAGACGATTATCCTTAGATCGTACCGATCGGCTATGGCTAGCCTTGCCTCGCTCCTCGGGTCAAACCGCCACTCGAGGTCGTTGCGTTCTATGATGAGGGATCCGTGGATGCCGCCCGAGCGTGCGCGCTGGGTAGCAGGGCGTATATCGACAAGGAAAGCAGGTATGGGGTATGTTGGGTCATGGAGGACCTCCCATGCTTGGCGTGGAGTGACACGTTGAAGGCGGGCGCGTGCTGCGGTGACCAGTTGGTCGATGCTTCTTGATCCAGGGGGCGGGCAGAGGGGGTCGAGGGGTGGACGGATTGATTTTGAGAGGACATCCCATAGGGCGGCGCTATCATAGGAGGACCCGCCGATGTCATGTACGGCGGCGACAAGAAAGTGACCATGATTGGTGACGGAAGCGACGCGGCCTAGGAATTTGGAGCTGAAGAGGAGGACGGCGCGTTGGACGTCGTCGTCTTCTGCGCCTGTAATGATCAGGGTGTTGGTGTTGGTGACGGAGGTGGACGACGGTGCGCCCGTTGTGGCGATGGCAAAGAGGTGACGGGAGGGTAAGCTGGTGCGAAGAATCTCTGCGACGCGGCGCAGGAAGACGTCGTCGTCTTTTTTTGAAAAGGTGAAGTAGACGCATATTTTGGCGCCTTCGACG
This sequence comes from Veloporphyrellus conicus, assembly GCA_038089715.1. NCBI lineage: Eukaryota > Fungi > Basidiomycota > Agaricomycetes > Boletales > Boletaceae > Veloporphyrellus > Veloporphyrellus conicus. The sequence continues at coordinate 13,069 of JBBPLJ010000029.1, forward strand.
GTGGTCGCTCTTCTGATGGCGCGCACGGCGATGCCGTGTGCAACTTCATCGCGTATGCCGTCGAGCGTGCGGTGGGAGGTGGTCTCGGATAAGCGGGAATCGCGCTTCGCACTTGGGGAGGCTATTGGACTGGCAAGGGAAGATGGCTCGGAAGATGGCATTGTAGGATGACGAAGAAGTCACACGGGATGAAAACCGTTGCAGACGTCTGACTGGGCGACTTCTCAGCTCATGCCGCCAGTTGCCGTTACTTTGGCGCCTGGTTCGAGAGCTCTTGTGCCCAACTTGACCACCTCGGAGGATATCCGACGGAAGAAGCGAGAGCGAGTACACAGTTGTGTAATCTTTTACCTGCGGGTCTTGGAGCCGTGTGGACCTGTAGCCATAGAGGGTGCGGCGCTTGGCTTCTCGACTCAACCCTAAATAGAGAGCAGAGGCCTCGAAGGTCGAGATGCTGCTACCGACGATGCCTTCGATGACTTCGATGAAGATCACCATGTGGAGTGGCGTCTTGGCAGCGTCCGACTGATGTGGGCAACCGCAGCGTGACCATGTAGCACATCGTCCTTTATTCATCTCGTCCATCCCACCTCTCGTCTCATATCAATGTTTCTCCCTCTCTTGGACGCAGGAGAGCCTTCCTTTTCTTTGCGCTGGGTCAAGGACGCCATGCGAGCACTCGTCTTCCATCTCTTTGTCTTCTTCTCCTCTGTTTCCGCTCTCTTGCCCCAAAGCACCACCAAAAATGCCCCCGTAAAGGGTGCCAGCGACGGCCAGTATCTCATTGGTGTTGGCATTGGCGACGTCACTGGGTAAGTCCTCGCCCGCCCATGTCTCCCTCTCTCATCTCTTCCCACAGCCCAGTCGTAGAAACCAACATGATGGCATGTGCCATGACGTCTGCCATCCCACCTCGTCTCTCACTCCCCACACTGTAGGGCTATGCCTCTTTGGCTCAGACCGATACGGGCCTCCATATGCGCCAGCGTTCTCGCGCATTCGTCATTGCCGATCCCAGTGACCCGACCAACCCTGCCGCTCGCATTCTCCTCATCTCCTCCGACATTTGCATGGGCGACACCGGTGTCCGCCGTTCCATTCTCGACGCTCTTGCCGACGATCCCGTTCTTGGCGGATTGTATACCGAATCTAATACCGCGCTTGTCGGCACCCATGCTCATTCCGGCGTGGGTGGCTACCTCGAAGACCTCCTTCCTCAGATCACGAGTCTCGGTTATGTCAGCCAGACTGCAGAAGCCATCGTAAATGGCACGCTTTCTGCCATTCGTGACGCTCATACTTCCCTTGCTACGGGTTCCATCTCTATTGGCAACACCACTCTCTTGGGTGCCAATCGTAATCGCAGCCCTAGCGCTTACGTGGCTAATCCTGCAGAGGAAAGAGCAAGGTACCAGTACGACCAAGACAAGGCCTTGTCCGTCCTGAGGTTGAACGATGTAAATGGAACTGCTCGGGGGCTGATCAGTTTCTTTGCCGTGCATGGGACTAGCTTGTACGAGGTAAGTCTATAGCCGGGATATCAAGGGTCTTGATCTGACGAGCGAAGAACAACACGCTTGTCAGTGGGGACAACAAGGGCATGGCCTCGTATCTATATGAATGTGAGCAACTCCAACTTTATGCTCACAATCAATTTTTCATATTCATCATGCAGCATATATCGAACCGAACGCATTTCCCGGAGACAATAGCTTTGTCGCTGGGTTCGTCCAGTGTGAGTCCTGTGTATATCGTTTATACCCTCCTCCATTATATTAATTCCCTCTCGACCATTACTTTCCTTGTTCGGCATGGACGCTAACGCCGCCCTCTTCTACCACAGCCAACGTCGGTGATACAAGTCCAAATACGTGTGTTTTTCTGTTAGATTGAATCTTACATGAAGTCGAATATTGATTACCATTCTGCACTCTAATAGCTTAGGCGCATACTGCGAATCTCCTGGCCAACCCTATGACGGCCAACCCTGTGAATTTGAGCACTCGACTTGTGGTGGTTATACCGAGGACTGTCATGGCCGGTCTGTGACGTTTCCTCGCTCGCGCATCAGCTATATGCTCACCATTGGTTTCTCTGAATGCACAGGGGGCCAGGCTTCCGCATCTCAGACTTTTTCTCGGACTACTTGATCGGGAATGCCCAATTTGAGGCTGCGCGGCAAGTCATGGAATCCTCAGCACCGCAAGTTATCTTCACGAGCCCAGACACTACCATCGAAACTGCTAATACGACGACTTTGACGAGTGTACAGGGTTCTGTAAGGAGCGTGCATGTTTACATGGACATGTAAGTAGCTGGTTCAAGCTACTGCAGACGTAATTTTTGTATATTGAGATGCCAAATCATTTTCAGGATGAATTATACGTTCACGCTACCTAACGGAACCATTACAAGTACTTGTCCCGCAGCAATGGGTTCGTGGCAGTCTTGTTCTCCCTGAATTCTTGTTAACTTGAACCGCTTCCGCAGGGTATAGCTTTGCTGGTGGAACGACGTCAGTCTATGCTACCACTCGAAGGAGAATATACCACTTATGATGTTTTCTGTCGATCATTTCCAATCACACTCGAAAAGTGATGGCCCCGGAGCATTTGATTTCATTCAGGGTGACAACTCATCCACCCAGAATCCCTTTTGGCAAATTGTCAAGGGTATATTCATGTAATTTATCTCTTTGAGCCTCGCACTAATATATCAGTCGTCCAGTTTTCGTTACTCCATCTCCCTCACAAGAGCAGACTGATTGCCAATACCCGAAGCCTATCTTATTGAATACTGTACGTGACAATTACGCGTTGTCCACAACGCCAGTTTAACCATGCGTATAGGGTTATGCTGATGAACCATATCAATGGTCACCACACACGGTTGATGTTCAAATGCTCCGTGTCGGTAACTTTGTTGTTCTTGTCATGCCCGGGGAGCTAACAACCATGGCCGGCCGGCGAATGCGGTGCGTATGACCATGTTTCCAAGTGACCACTCATTCACCCGAACAATTGTACGCCTGGTCTTCTTTTTTCCTGCGTGTTAGTGAGGCGCTGCGCGCCAAGCTTATCTCGTCTGGCATTCTGGACGACTCGGCTTATGTCGTCATCGCGGGTCCTGCCAACACGTACGGACATTATGTTGCTACACGCGAAGAATATGCCATTCAGCGATATGAAGGCGCGTCGACGATCTTTGGACCCTGTGAGTCTGGCTTTGCTATAAAGTGCTTCCGTGAGCGTGACCTGTTCCGGGATGTCTAGCAACGCTGGAAGCCTACATCCATCGATACAGCGAGCTGGTCCCTTATCTCGCGGACGACGTTACCGGATCGCCAACTTCCGATGCTCCTCCACCGGAGCAGACATCATCTGCCATTTCATTACAGGTGCGCTCTCTGGCTAATGTTGTATTGATTTACTGTTAATCACTCACACCTTATCCACCGCTCGCCCATGGATCACATAGACGCCGGTCATCCTCGATAGTTCCGGATCCAACAATTTTGGAGATGTCTTGGTGGACGTGAATAACACGACGTACTCTGCGGGGGATATGGTGACTGTGCAATTCGTCGGCGCGAATCCGAGGGTGAGCGTCCATGTCTTGTGTTTGCGAACTCCGAGACTTGGTCAAACGACTCACGTGCACGCTTGCTCGAGCAGAACAACCTCCGTCTTGAGGGTACGTTCCTCACTGTTGACCAGCTGACAAATGATGCCTGGAAAACCGTACGTACGGACTCGCATCCGTCAACCTTCTATGAGTGGAGTAGGACGGACATCTTGTTGGGCACGAGCACCGTCAATATCAGCTGGTACGCGAGATCTATAGGTTGACTCGACCCGCATCTACTGACACAACCGCCACCTTTTCCATGGCATAGGACGATCGAGGATGGTACACCTGGTACGTGAATGTGTCACACTTACTCGAGGGCTACTTGACAAGCTGCCTTTTTTCCGCATAGCTGGCACATATCGCATCACGTACAATGGTGATGCCAAGGCATTGTTTGGGGGAATCCAGGCCTTTACGGGCATGTCATCTTCGTTTACCGTTGGGTGAACACATCGCATCGGCAATGCAGACGAGAGCTGGATGATTGTCTACTGAATATGTGCTTTATGTAACGCGTTTGCGGTGCTGCCAGAGTGGTTGGATGGTTTGTAGGCGTGTTGCGGAGTCTGGAATTCGGAGTAGTACCAGCTTGTTGAAATTATCGTAGATGATGGACTTTAGTTGACTCTTGGTCAGGAATACATACTAAGTTATGGAAAACGGAGACACGGCTGAGGTGTTTCGTTGTAACCAAGGCTATACTATCGGATCGCTCTACAGACCGCTGAACGATTTGAAGGCTGCAAAGCAGCCTCATAGCGGCTCAACTCTTCCAATAGGGATACACAAACATGAAACTGTGTCATTTCGGATACACTCTTTCCCACCTTCGCCTTCATATCGCATTGGTACCCCACAGGTTCAGGGCAAGGCGATCATGCCACAGGAGCCACTACTGACTCGGACTTCCCTGTTGTTCTGTGGAGCACCGAATGCCGATATCAGTAATGAGCCTACACAGAAAAATCAGTTGGACATACCCAGGGGAAGCTGGCGGTCAGGCAGTTGTGCAGTAGGTATATCAGATTGGCTGACACTATGTCGTAGTTGAGTCATAACTTGACGAGAAATAAAAAATACAACATACTATGAAATGGCAAGCGGATGGCCTCGATAAAGAGCGTCATGTTGCACTGCGTCCTCCACTAACACAGGTATGCCCTTGAGCCTCACCGAAATGATGCCGAGAAAACGTGACTGTTGTGTCACAAAAGTCCCGTCGAGCTGCTAGGGATTTGTATGGGTCACACGACCGATGACGTCAAAAACCGCCCAGGTAAAGACATGGCAACATGTCTGTAAAAGCCGGTAGGCGGGCATTTTGTTGTGGACAGTGTTGATTAGGACCGAAACCGTTATGAGGGTGGGAGCAACACCTGACTCCCAGGCGAGCCGGCGAAGTGGCACAGAGTCAGGGTCGTCGTCTGCAAGTGGTTGGTGGAGTACAGTGATTTCATCTGCAGCGGTACCGTGTATCCCGAGATTGCTGGCAAGTGTCGTATGGTGCACTGTCCGCGAAACAACGAGAGTGATACCTGCAGCATCGGTCTTGCGTCGCGTCTTGATGGTAAGGAATTCGTGCTGAAAATGTCTTTTCTCTTTGCGGTGGCTGACCTCAATAACGATATACTGTCCGTTGACATCGCGCTGTAGTAAGCGCTGGTGGAAGTCGTTGGGTGAATGGGCTTGGGCTGTATGGTGTAGCAGGCCCTGGAGCGGCAGGTCGACTTGGGACATTTTTTCAAGGAGGGCGGAGTAAACAAAAGAGATATAGAAGGCCATTTCTATTATATAGAAGTTGAACACTGGTTGGAATGCTGATGGGCTGCAGCGGCAAACCGACTACTATTAGGAGGGTGAGTGACATCAGTGGCTGAGTTTGTGTGATGCTCTGTGACACCGCTAGGCGCCGCAGATCCTCCTTTTTTGGAAGGGAGAGCAGAAGTTTGCCATAGGGGATGACAAATCCAAGCACCTCAACCAAGTCTGGGATTTCGATGCTGTCTACCACCATGTCGAACTCCATTCAAGGTTCCGCATCATGTTCACAAAAATACTGGGCTAAACATGGTTAATGGGACTAGGGGTTTCGAAACTGAAAATCCCGTACTACGGCTCCAGCCGGTCACTGAGCAAGAAAAGTTGTTGGCAAACCTGTTTGTCGCGCGGTGAGAAGGTGATATGTTCAAGGCTAACATGGTGACCGGTCGTCATAATGCACTTCCCCCATGGGACGTGGATTATACCCGTAGCTGTGCCGCAAGCATGATGCAATCCAATTCGCTGCCATTCGAAAACACCTAAATAAAATGAATACTCCCAGGGTCATCTTGTTAACCCAAAGGAAATACATCTACAGCAGCGGAAAGTGCCTACAAATATATAACACCTAGCCCAGCAGACATTCATGAGGCAACGCCGTCTTACGAGGCCGCCTTCTTTTTCTGCTTCTTCTTGACAGGCCCGTTATCCTCATCTATACGTCCAAACTTGCCCGCTCGCTTGTTAACAACACGCTGCAAAAGTCGCTTCGTCTCTCCGTCTTTGAAAGTCGCGAGGTCGTAATAAACAGGGGCGTATTCCAATAGCCTGTAGATCCCCGTGGTCACTCGACATTCAAACGCATCCAAATGAAACACGTACCATTCTGGCCGGATCTCCGACACCGTCCGGATATAGTGCCTCGTCGTTAGAACAAACTCGTTGAAGATGACCCATTCCGGTTGTGTATCCAAACCACAAGACGGGTGTAAGCTAACAAGCTATGGCCAACCCGTCAGTCGACTTTTGGCCAGGGAATAAAGGCCAACGAAAGAAACGCACTTGATTATCCTTGACCGTTAGATAATTGCTCCCTTCCTTATGTGCGACCTGCATAAAGAAGCCACAGCACAATACCTTTCTGATGTTGGTGTACATCTTCTTTTCGTCTGTGGTTGATAAAAGAGGGATCTCGTAGCGCTCCATAGTACGCTCCAGCTGTTGCCGGACGTTCTCGGCTTGGGCGAGTGCACGTGCAGAAAGGTAATTATGCCAAGCCCAATTTCTATCACCCTTATCTATGCGACATGTCAACAATGTTGTGGAAGATGGATCACAAGAAAGTACCTACTTTGCATGTAAGAGTTGTACACGTTGAGCAAAGTCAAGTGATCGCCTTCTGGAACGGTAAGCAGAGCTTTGGCAGCATCTGCTTCTTTGCGCTGGTTATTTGGTCGCAGCCATACGTTCGGCACTAGAACTGATGTCAGCATCTGTGCAAGACACAAGAGCAATCATGAGCCTTACCGGACAGCATTGCGGTAATCGTCAGAATCTCATTACTGCACTGAAATTCGGGGCTTGAGATAAGCATTTTCGAAAGCTGAAAGTAACATCGTTAATATTACCTGGGAAGGGATATACGTGAGTACATACTTGGGGATCCAGTGGGAACTCGGCCATGATAGTCCCCAGGGCAGTGAGGTTGCCATCGTCATCCAGCGCTGCCACATAGTTCAGCAACTCCAGAGCACGCATGAGCGTTTCTGGTGCAGGAGCATCTACATAGTCAAACCGCACAAGATCCTAGACGCGAACGCGTGAACCACCATCCAATGATCATCGTCCAACGCGCGTACCTTTATTCCCGCCTTGACCAACTCCAATACTGTGTTCGCTAAGTTGCTCCTGAGGATTTCCGGGTGCGTCTGCTCCTCAAGCTCGGACATAAAGTCCTTCTCGGTGTACAGTCTGAAGCACTTGCCAGGACGCGTTCGCCCAGCGCGTCCCGCTCGCTGTTGAGCTGAAGCCTTGGATATGGGGCTCACCAGCAAGCTTTCGACTCGTATGCGCGGATTATACACCTTTTGCTTAGAAAAGCCAGGATCCACGACGTAAACAATGCCATCAATTGTCAAGGACGTCTCCGCAATATTTGTCGAGACAACCACCTTTCTTCCTGGAGGACCACCAGGTGTCTGAGCTTGTGGAGGTGGGTCGAATATTCGTTGTTGTTGCTGAGGTGGAAGGGACGAGTAGAGCGGAATACAGACAAGAGGACCAACAGACTCTGGGTCTTGATTGAGGAGATCGTCGGCCTCCATTTTGATTTTTCGACAGGCATCCTCAATCTCTTCCTCTCCAGTCAAGAAAATTAAGATATCGCCGGGATCCTCCGCGCGGTGAATCATCAACACCGTCCGGATCGCTGCTTCAACATAATCAGGCTCGGGTTCCTGCGTGTAGAAAACCTCGACAGGGTGTGTGCGTCCGGGTACTTTGAATAACGGCGTAATAGATCCCGCATTAATGGCAAAGTATTTCTGGAATTTGAGCGCATCAAGAGTGGCGGACATAATAATGATTTTGAGGTCGGAACGTCTCTTAGCGAGAGACTTCAGGAGACCCATAAGGATATCGGTGGCCAGTGTACGTTCATGAGCCTCATCAAGGATGATGGTCGAATAACGATTAAGATCGGGATCGTTCATGGCTTCGCGAAGAAGCATACCATCCGTCATGTACTTGAGGAACGTGGTACCAGGCTCAGTCATATCCTCGAAACGTATCGAGTAGCCGACATGTCGCCCAAGTTGAACTACATCGTGCCAACAGGTCCGGTTAACATAAGCGGATATAATCCTTCGAGAGTAGGAGCGACAACTTACCGTCCATCTCGTCTGCGACACGCTTGGCGACTGACATGGCAGCCACTCGTCGTGGTTGCGTACAGGCAACAATTTTTCCCTTGGTATGGGGGAGGTCTGAGAACGCGACAAACTGAGGTATTCTATCGACGAAAAGAGACCGGTCTATAAGTTCCCGGGTTTAAAAAAGATGGAAAAGAAAGAGTCTTTCTCGGCTGCTAACTTACTGTGTAGTCTTGCCAGAACCAGTTTCGCCGACCATGACAATGATCTGGTTCGCGTTGAACTGTAACCATGTCGTCAGTATGCCTGGCATGAACCCCGAATAACGCCGGAATAATGGTCATAGTATGATTGAAAGTGATAGGCTGACGCACCGTCTTGTAGAATTCATCCATCTGCAGATACACGGGAAGTTTCTTGCGTGCCTCTAGTATTTTCTTGTACTGAGGAGTATGCGGAGTCTTGGTGAAAGGATTCAAGCCGTGTTCCTGAATGCCCAAGGGAACGAACTCAGGATTGAAATGAATAATTAGTGGATCCTAATCTCACCAACGCCTTGCGAACTTGATTGGCGGTCACCTTGCGAGGCAAGAAACCAAAGAGAGGCTCGCTCTCAGCAGCCATTGAGATGCTCGAAGATGTGCCCCTCTGACTTGGGGTGAGGTGGGCGAGGTATGGGTTTTCTTTTTCGGACATGTCGCCGAATGAGACAGTTGTTTGAAGCAGTACGGTGATGGTCAACTTGTAAGCCTGTTGAACACCAGGCTCAGGCACTCCGAAATGTGCTGATCTAAGATTAGTCCCACACCTGATGGCTGTCATATAGCATATATAATCTAAGTTACAACTAGTATCAAGCATTAATGGGGTAGTGGTAACCTGGGTCGTTGCCATCGACCCGCCGGGGGTTCGATTCCCCCTTAATGCATAGATTTTTACATTTTTCTAGGCAGCCTGCATCAGTGCCTAATCAAATGGACCAAGATTGTGTCTCAAGTTGCTATATGCTGTTGGATGTCTTAGCCCTGGGGCTGGGAGAACGGCGAAAGTGTCCGTTCAAACACGACAAAGGTGGCACAATCAGTGCCAGTGCCAATCATCTCACGAACAACTTTCTGCCTCTTCCAGGTCTTGCACTCCCTACTCTCCCCGCCTCTGCCTGGTAGAGCCTGTACGCCCCCCGTAAATGGTCAGGAGATAGCGGACCGGTTTCGCCTCGCCGTGCTTGGACTTCTCGTGCTGTGGCAGGGCCGAATTCAGTACGTGGGGATGCTCGGCACGGGAACAGGCGATGGACGAGGCGTAGAGAGCGTACCCTTTTCCACTATTTCGCCCACGAACACCTTTGCAAACCCAGCGACAATTTGAGCGACAGGTTGAGAGACTTGCTGTCCCGTGGTTTGTTGTATTACCTGCAATGTACAAAGACTCGGCACTCTGGATAAAACCCAAGTAGCAAGACTTGCCCTTCTGACAGCCTGCTTGGGCAACGCGTGCCGCCTGTACGCCTCAAAACGGTCATACTGTGCGGGACTAAAGTTGTCCATCAACACCCTACAATGCGACGTCAACCTGTCAGAAGATAGTTTCTTGTAAACAGTAAAACCGACACACTTTAGATTATCCTTGCTCTCACTCTGCCACAACAACTGCGCCGAATAATCATCGTCGGCCATCGCAGGTAAAAGTTCATCCTCTCCGTCACCGTCTTCGTCTCCAGCACCAGCGCCTGGTTTTGGAATGCCCGCGCTTCCGCCTGCCACTGCAGTAGCGCTGCCTGCAGCGGCCGCCGAGGTAGTTGGTCCGGGTGGTATCATAATCGACGTAGAAAGATCAGCTTCGTCCCCACTGTCCATAGTGATATCGCTCGCGCCAACAGCAGTACCAGTAGCTGAAGCATCACCTACAGGTTGACTTGCAGATGCCATCGTAGGCGCAGCAGAGGGAGCTAAAAGAGGCGTCGAGGGCCCAGAAGACGGCACGGTGGGATTTGCCCATTGCACAGGTGTAAACTGTGCTCCTGCTGGCACACCGGCTGCACTTGCTCCGGCAGCTGCTGCAGTCGCTTGGTGACTGACAGAGCCAGAAGAGAGAATAGAACCCCTTGGTTTCCTGCCGCGTTTTGCGCCTCGCCCGCGCGTCGCCGGAGTTGGTGTCTGCGGGAGCGTAGAGGGTGTGATCTGGATAAATGGCGCCGGCGTGTATGGAGTTGTCATTGACAGGAGGATATAGCAAACATGGGTAAACACGATCAAGTGTCGTACGCGTCGAGCTTGCGCGTCGATATCTACCATCATGGACCACTTCCCAACCAACTGGGGGCGCCCCGTAAGCCCATATCTCGTCGATGCTGCCGATTCTAACCCGTTGGATGGGGACAGAGAAACGATGCGATCGATCCATATGGGACCTACCCTATCCACGCAAGACCTAACAATCGTCAACCCCAGGACAGTGTCCAGCGCACACAGCAGCCTATTGTTACCGGAACGAGCATCTTGGCCATCAAATTCAAGGACGGTATCATGATGGCGGCCGACAATCTCGGTGCGTCCATGTTCCTCTAGCACGCATGCCCACTCAGACGGTGTTTCCAGCATCCTATGGCTCGCTTGCACGCTTCAAGGACGTGCAGCGTCTCCAGCCCGTCGGGGATTACACCGTCATCGGTGCAAGCGGCGACATGTCCGACTTTCAATACATACAACGAATGCTCGACGGTATAGCAGTTGCAGAGATCGCAGCACAGGACGAACACGAGCTTGGCCCAGTGGAGATACACGAGTATCTATCACAAGTCATGTACGGGCGGCGCTCCAAACTGGATCCTCTTTGGAACTCGCTGGTCATTGGTGGATTCAAAGATGGGAAGAGGTATGTAGCGGCACTCTATTTTCTTGAAGGGTCGATGCATGACGCAATGTAGGTTCCTGTCGTACGTCGACCTGCTGGGGACAACGTACACGGCTTCGACGATCGCCACCGGGTACGGGGCCTACATCGCACAACCACTACTCCGCAAAGCTGTAGAGGGTTATGAGGGCATATTGACCGAAGAACAGGCACGAAAAATACTGGAGGATAGCATGCGTGTCCTCTTCTATCGTGATGCCAGAAGTTTGAACAAGGTTCGTCCATCATCTGATCCCTCTTGCATTAGGTCACGGTTATGAACACCTCATAATCACAGTATCAAATCGCAACTATTACAGCCGGTGGAGTACAGATCTCAGATTCATTGCGTCTTGAGACGGCGTGGAACTTTGCCGAGGGTATCAGGGGGTATGGGCCCCAGACTCAGTAGGGCAGTTTTCTTGTTGTATTATGACCATCAATATGTTGGCTCCCTTCTCGGCCTAATCAACACCGAACTCTGCTCGCTTGAAATTAATCAGCGCAGGCGACCAGTTTACACTGCGGGATTCGTCAACAAGTATCACTTCATCCCCCCCGGTGAGCGGCTTCTCTTCTCTCGCAAAGCCAGTCCCGCATTGCCTCCCTTTGGCAACTACGCGTCCACGGCGGGTGTGACCAGCTTGTGATACGGTGGCGGCAACTCCTGCAACACAGCGTCCTGATGCTGGTAAACAATCGTCCCTCTCCCATCCCTCTCCGAGTCCACATGTTCATGCTGGACGCGCGCCACCGATGACGCAGAATGCCAATGTCGCAGGTGGCTCATGGGTTGAGCAGACGCGCCTGGCTGAACCTCACTCCGGTCACGGCGATGAGCACGCCGGCTCGACGAAGCAACTAAGCCGCACTCAGGCCCACGAGAATTTGAACTTGAACGCGATGCAGGGGGCGCGACGGTGACCCGCTCGCTCGCGGAACGCGAGAGCCACTGTGCGCGCTTAGCCCTGTGAACGGAGGTTGAGGGTGGTACAGGAACATCGGCCGAGCGCTGCGGTTCTGTGCCTGTGACAAGGGAACCTGATGGCTGTCCGGGCTGCGTGTGTGAATCAGATCGCATCTGTGGATCGGAGAGTGTCGGTGTGTGAAGGCGTGTCCGAGCGCGGGATAAGGGGAGAGAAACGGATGGATCAGCAGGATTCGAGTGCGACGACGCCTCGGAGGGGTGGGACTGTGTGCGTGTATGACTGCGAGACGGCCCGGGCTGGGACTGAAGAGGTGGAATCATACTGGGTATCGAGACCGAGCCCGCCCTCAAAGGCTCGATCTTCATGGGGATTTCCTCGCCCCGCGCTTCGTGCCCGCCTCTGTCTCCGTTTTGTAGGTTGGACAGGTCCAGCATGGGGACAGAAGTCGGATTGTGCGTTATCATCATCATATTCGTTATAGCCGCTGCCGGCACGTCAACCTCAAAGGGTCTTGGAGTGGTATCTTGAGCATCCAGGAGTCTCTGCCGTTGGCGATACTTCATGATAGCATAGATGAATATCGCCACGAGCCCCGTCCCACCTAGTGAAACGCAGACAGCGATGATAATCGTCGTTTCAGAACTGGTGGTAGCCCCGTCCCTACGCAAGAGCATATGAGGGTGGTCGGAGAATGCGCGGCGAAACCTGAACGCCGATGAACGTGGTGGTTTGCGCAAACAAAAGGACAGATCCCTAGGCTGCGCTATTCGGCATTTTAAAAATGCTTCATATGAACCCGCAATGGGCGTATCTTCAGTACCAGGAACGTCAACGATAGAACTCGTCCCGCCAAGCACGCCATTCCTAGGAGAACACGTGATTGGAAATAAGCCACGGACTTTTCTCGACACGAAGATGAACCGAGAGAAGTAACTCACGTATCGCGGACAATAACTAACAAAGGCGCATAGAAATGCAAAGCAGGTGATCCGATTCAACCACACACTAACATGAATTAACACAAAATAACTTACAGATAGCTTGCTCCGAAGACTCTCCGTTCGTACGTGGAGGGATATATTCTCCAGCCAATATGGAATATTTGTATATGGTGTTAAATTTACTAGCCACGATGCTGACCGAGTACGGCGGCTTCCCACCAGAAACAGAAACTTTGAAGCGACCATATGGTATGAGAGGGCCAAATATGGTGTTTGATATTTTTAGCCATATTGCTTCTAGAACATTAGGTGACTCGGGTTTGGCCAGACAATTGTCGAAGCCTGACGTCAGATGGATAAAAAGGGTGTCGGGATTGTAGCACGACAAGGATGAAATATGTGCATGAACCAACTCACGAGTTGGTGTGTTCACAGTTGAGATAATTTCCGAGACTGTGTCGAATGAGTCCAGAAAGGCAACAAAAAGCTGGACATCTGTAGGATCCGTTGCTAAGCAGGTTCGTGTGATGAGAAATGATTAAAGCGCACCTCCAGGATGCTGCATAGTCCAACGCAAAGGCGATGATACGTAGCCAACAGGCTTTTCTCGTGGTATGAACGCAAGAGCATGGTATGATATATTCTCCAGCGGGGGGTTGCTCGTCTCGGGGAAATGTGGGAGGTCCAATGTTTGGCACTGCATGAGCTGGTTCGGTTCTATCGCCTGTGTGATGGGTCCACTTTGCGTCAACTATGGATCATTGATATATGAGAAGTAGACCAGCAGGAGCATACTTCGCTTTCGTCGTCGAGCTTCCATGAGGGCACGCCGTTGTCCAGAGCCCAACATCTATAAAGCAATAACCATGAAACCAAGAGTATTCCCAACAGGGGTCGAAGTCCTAGAGCCATGACCGTCAACGCCGGGAAGCGGTCAGAATGAATGACACCAGGAAGTGAACGTTAAAGCGACGAGTCCTCGGAGGAGCCCGTGAAAAAAAAAGTGTGGTCGTCCAGCAACGAAACGAGACTAAACAAGGACGCCACGGATGGGCGAAATAAAAGCACGGTGAAGAAGTTATTCATGTGCCGAGAAATCCTGCCTGTCGAGATAAAGATACTGCGAGATGCTGTATTGCGAATATGGAATATCGTTGTGGCAGCGTAACCTGCATAGCTCATCTCAGGTCTCCCAACAAAAAGCACCGCCAGAGCACCGCTCATCTGTGAGACACATAGATCACGAAGGGTGTTCTCATGGTTGGTCCGCGATGGGAACCATGATGGACTGGAGGTGACAACCAAGGAGACCGGAAGGAGACAAAGCCTACGGCTACCATGATGGAGAGAGGAAAACGCCCGCATGGTCAGTAAGAGTCTGAGTGTGGGAAGCATCATGCCTATATAGTATAGACCAGTGGCGGGGCCGTGATGAGTTGAGACCCTGAGCAGTGCCTATTGTATCGCGAGTAGGCGAGGCGACATGACAAGAAGAAGACAAAAGACGTTCGAAGGAGACTTCGACGATATCGTTTGTTGGGTCTCCGATGACTACTGTACATAGAATACCCACGTGACCAGTGACTTTGTGGCGTTCAAAATCAAGTAAACTGAAGTTTTGACTGACTATTTGTCGTTCGTTCATGGGTCCAACTAGTCATTCCTCGAAATGATCGATGTCATGATGGGTGGCTGAGCAACTAGCAAGATCATCTGCCATCCCAGTACATCTAGGGGCGCACTCTAATCATATCTTGGATTGGTAGGATCACTTGCGCCACGTTGCTCGGATCCATCATGTAGTTCAGCGGGATGTGCGCACCGCTTCATATCATCTGTGTCAAGTTCTCTGCATATGCTCAGTGTGCATTGGTTTGTTACAGCTTGAGGGGGCGAGGAGCACGGAATGAACTGGTCAGTGATGTCACGGGTCGGGTCGGGCAGGTAGGCATGCAAGGTCGCCCTGCTATCGATCTGCCCGGTATCCGCAAGAAGGCGAAAGGTATCTATGATATGACCGTACAGAGCTTTCAACGCCGAACACCCTTCACAAACCATGTCTGCAGGCGTGCCGTGCTCATCCCCACAAACGAGAATTTTCAGTGACATGAAGCTTCAATCAAATGGCAAGCGATAATGTCATGTAGTGACGCCGGTACACTCGCGGTTCACTTATAGAAATGTTAGACTAGCAGCGCATCAGATCTCCAAGCTACTGACACATGCTTCGCTGAGCAGGTAACCAAGCTATCCCCGTGGTGGATAACAAATTCAAAGGAATGACTTCGTTTTGACAACTAAATACACATTGCAAACATGAATAAGTAGTGGGTAGCACCAATGTCACTGTTGACAACTTGTTTTTTTCGCATGCAGTTGTGTCTCGATGCGTTATATATGG
>JBBPLJ010000029.1:32259-45207 GCA_038089715.1 Veloporphyrellus conicus
TCGTCTCCCATACATCGAGGCGGTTGCAAAGGAGGTGCTACGGTGAATAAAATCCTCTCCATTGCGTGCAACGTGTTCTCACCTGGTTCAGATGGCGACCAGTCGTGGCTATCGGCGCACCGCATGTGGCCACCGAGGTGAAAATCCTGACTAGGTTACATACTTCAGTGTTAACCGTACCCGTCCAACAGGCTTTTACCTACCAAGGGTTCACTATCCCGAAAGGCGCTATGGTCCTGAACAATTTGTGGTGAGTAGTTATGCGCTCACAGGGCTGAAAATCTTCACTGCAACTGGACAGGTCCATCACGCACGATCCTGCCCTCTTTGACACCCCGGACGCTTTCATGCCCGAACGCTTTCTGGAATCAGAAGGTTCGACATCACGCGAGCCGAACGTGCGGTACGACGATCTCGCCTTTGGATATGGTCGACGGATCTGCGTCGGGAAACACGTCGCCCTGAACTCCCTCTTCATCACCATTGCGACGCTGCTCTGGGCATTCGAATTCCACAAGGCACGCGATGACCATGGAAATGAGATCACGCCGCCTGCGATGGACTTCGTCAACACTGGAGGGACCGTTCGCTCAAAGCCATTCCCATTCAGACTCGTCCCCCGATCTGCCCACGTTGCCGAGCGCATTCGTGATATACTGTAACGTTCATTGTTTCTCAATTCTGGTGTACTAGCACGTCGGCTGCCCTGTTTTAATTTGGCATGTTGTACCAAGTGTTTACATACTGTTTTCTGTAGCGGAAATTCCCTATGATAGGCACATGGAGAAGAGTAATTTGAATCTCCTTCACGGTCAGTCTAGTCTTTTTGGGATGTCACAGTCTTCCAACGGCACCGTGGAAGCCAAACTAGCGGGCTTGGAAAAGGTCCGTATCTGTTAAGACGGCCAACGGACTATGTAATCGAGTGCAGGAACGTAACTTATCACGACCAAGTTTACGATCCCGAAGACCTGAGGCTGCCTGATGTGCGATCTTTGCGGAGTATGACGTACAGAACCCGATTATCACACAGTTTAGCAAGACAGAAAACGTGTACTTGCTATTTTGAATGTAGAGCCCGAAGCTAGAAGCATTGCGTTGGCAAAGGATCAGTTGCATTATGTTGGAGATACCTAATAGTATGGCCACCAAGCGACAGTCTAGGTCATCATGAGTGGCTTCTCGAGGTGCGTTTCTTTCCGGACAAAGAGCACAAGAAAACCATCTATTAAATTAAAATCCAACAAACAATCGCAAGTCTCTTTCTTGCCCAAGATATGGCTACAAGTCGCTAGTGCCGACATAGTCATAGCACTGGTATCACAAGACAAAACAAATAAGTTAGGAGCAAGTCCAGGCAGTGTAAAATAGTCCACAGATCATGTATGTGATCCCTCGATCACCCAGACTTGTGAGTTGGGAGCAGATCCAGTGGTCCTTTCGACAGAACCCGGCGCCGTGATGTACGTCTCCTGATCTTCACTGGAGAGATATTCGAGTGTCCGCTGATTCGTCTCGGGGATCAACAATGTCGAAAACACGCCCGTCAACATCACAAACGAAAGCACCTCCCAGCTACACACATGCACGTGGGTCAAACGCCAAGGACAGACTCGGAGACACGCGAGACAAGACATACATCACATGTAGCTTACCGCCGAAGCTTGCGAACAGGATCTGTGCAATCACCGCACCCAGTTTCCCAGATGCAGCAGAGATACCGTATGCGGTGGTGCGGTAGCGGGTCGGAAAGGCTTCACCAGGAACGACGAATGTAGTGGTGTTGGGGCCAAAGTTTTGGAAAAAATTAGCGAAACAGTAGAGGATCGTGTGCCCCCTGGGACCAGAGGCCCAAGTGTAATTCAGGCCTGATAAAGGTGTTGGTAAGCGTTGCATCAAACACGAGAACATAGACAAATACCCATGATCCAAAACAGAGCAGTCAAGATTATGAAACCCGTGAGCTGCATCGGCTTGCGTCCCCAGATGTCTATGAGTGCAAAGGCTGCACCAAATCCCGGAAGATAACCAGCAACAACCAAAATAATATTACCGACGCAAAGATGAAGTAGGCTTTTGTAAACATCGCCACGTACACTGTTCATGTAGATGGCATCGAGGAGAGGGGCACTGTTGAGGGTGAGAGTGTAAAAGGCAACCTGAACACATGTCAATCCGCAATACATATAGACAAGCGCCGAGGTTCTCACATCGAGTGCAAACCATGAATATGTTGTGCCAAAGAGGACCTTCCAGTTTTTCCATTTTGAGAAATGGGCAACAAAGTCACTCGCAGATGCTCGGGGAACGATAACGCGTGATTCGGAGACCAAGTCATCGCCGGTGTAGACGATATATCTGCCGTTCGTCAGGGTGTTCGCAATGTCGTGGGCGGCTCGACTAACATTGCGATCTACATCCATCGTGAAACGAGGGGTCTCAGGAATGGTGAGACGAAAGTAAAGAGCAATCGTCGCAGGAATGCATCCAATCCCAATAAGGAGACGCCATGCATAATCCACCTTCTCGCGCGAATGTTGGATGTCATCCTTGAAAGCGGCCACAACGACGAGTCCCACGAGAGCAGCAGCTGATGGACCATCAATGCGATAATGAACTTGAAAGCTCAGACATACCGAGTTGACCCCAACCTTGAAAAGCGAAGACGGCAGTCATCATGCGACCACGGCATTTGGTGGACGCGAACTCGGACGTAATGACGGCACTCAAGGGATAATCACCACCGATACCAATGCCCAACTGATTGGCTCGCGTTCAATATTTTTAAAATGGATCGAAACGCGTCCAAAGAGGCTCACGATAACACGCCAGACGATGAAGATATAGACAATGTTTAGACTGGGGCCACCGCCAGAAACGGCTTGACCAAAGGTGGCAATGATCATGATTCCAAGTTCGACACCATCTAGACCGGCAACTGTCAAAGGAATAGACACAGCATGGTGAACATCGCTGCTCACACATTCGCTTACGGCCAAATATATCGGCAAGCCAACCAAACAAGAGTTGGCCGATTAAATTTCCGATGGGAGTTGCTAATTTGAGACCTGCAGATTGCCACTTCGTGAGCGTTGCTACACGAGATGGAGTCAGAATTATGAGGTGAGGAGGGAGGTGAGCGTACGGAGACTACTCTTAGGATCGGTGTCTTTGCCGTAGACGAAGCCCAACATCGCCGTAGCGATAGTAATGGTAAATATATCATAACTAGATAAACAGACCCGTGAGGAGACCTATTGAGAAAGGGGAGGCGTACTTACGCATCGGTAAAGAAACCGACACCTGTAACCAGACAAATTTTTATGTGGAATCGACTACGGGGATAAAGAGGGAACAAGACATGAACAATGAGCAGGAGCACATGAAGAAGAAGCAACGTACGAAAGGGTTGCCTTGTCAATCTCTGCCAAAGCGATGCGTCGGCGCTCGTTCAGAAGTATGAGTTCCCGAGTAGGCCTGTTCTCCCGAGGCCGAGAATTCAAGCGTTCGTCGGAGGGCTGCCCCTTGGCACTGGTCATCAAATGAGGCTTAAGGGGAGGGGAGGGAATAGGAATGTGAGATGGGAATGCAGGGAAAGCGTATGCAGCATGACGAGTTTATGTATGGCATATCGGATCTAATGGATATCAGGCTTCAAGTTTCCTGAGTGGCTTCTGTCATGGACATTCATAGGTGACCAGCCTGCACGTTCGACCCTACATATCAGCGGGAGCGGGTGACTATAGCGGAAGGGCTGTAACGACCCTTCCGCTTTGGCCCGGAGGTTGAAGTTGCGTCACTATCTATACCACCCTACTAGGTCCTTATGAGCAGGACGTGGGCTCGGAGGCTCGACGAGGTCTACTATCTGAGCGCGACATGATCGCCGGTCAATCGGCATTCGCAGGGCCGCCAGGGCGTGGATAATGCCTCACGGGTACCCAGGCTCAGAGTTCAACACCCCTAGCATGAAACAAGGTGGCTCCTTACCTCGTCCTATTTTGTCTAAAAACCCTGGCTTGGCTGGTCTGGATCATCAAGTCCAACTGCGTATAGACATAGCTTTCAGATCAAACGCTCGAAGATCTGGCTGCGGCCAGTGTGAACGGGATCCAATCAAACTCTATGTCTTATCTCATCTCAAGCACAACCAATAAAGTTGCTGGCAACCAGAGAGCAACCGGTCACATCAACTTCTTAAAACACAGCAGGAGCGGGCCGTCCGCGTCAGCCTGAAGCAGAAAAGGGGAAAGGCATTTACACACAACCAAAGGACGATCGTACATTCGAGTTCGCCAGATATATCTTGCACGCACATGCGAGGATAAATGAAACGTGGGCGCGAAGGCGATTTCAACTTAGACGTTCGGGATGGACAGGGATGACGTTCTTTCCTCGTAGATCGAGCGTAAAACTCTTTCAGGATTCTCTTCGGAGCGGGGAATCGAGTCGTCGCGGACATGTAGTATCCGATATATGGCGGGGACGCTGGCCGCCAGAGTACGCTGCAGCTGTGGAAAGTGAAGGCATTGCAAAAAGTCGAACCATTCCGGGAGTTCTGAAGAATGAATTGAAGTAAGGTGTGCCCGCGACGCAGGGATCGATTGACTAGTAGCAGGGACACCTGGCCTGCTCCAGCCACATCATAGTACGGGAAAACACGATAGACGTGCCAAGAGTCTTGCGATACGGCGTGCTGAAGGCGCCGTTGAGACTCGGAGACCAAGCCGAGCAGCTAAAAGGGGGAGCTGAAATGACACCGCGGCAAGCCAAAACACGGAAGAAAGAGGTGGACCACGCCGCACTCTATATGGAGACTACACCTGGACGTAAGGGTATGTGATACTACGTGTGATCTGCCAATGGCGTACACCGAGCAGATCGATCATCGTACATCGCTTGTGGACATTCAGCGTTCGTGGATAAATTCAAACCACGGCTGTGTCCACCCCAGTCGTCTCAGGTAAAAACTGCACATCGCACAACGCGAACATGATAATGATAATTTTTACGACCGCGAAATATTCTGATATTGTAAACTCGCACTCTGATACTCTGTGAGAAACAGCCTATCGCGCTCGACCACCAGGAACCTGTCGTTCTTATGCGTCAGCTGATAGCGTCTTGCGAGGACCAAGATAGATTGAGAAGGGAGACAAAGCAAAGAGCACGTACGAGAGCAGCTCGTTCACATAGTCTTTTACCAGCCCGATACTCTCCGCGTCCATCGTTGAACTGGCGACCATCTGCGGCAGACTCACTAGAGAAGACAGTGGCATCAGTCATTCGTCATGCGCGCCACGCGATCTGATCGCAGAAGATAGGAAGCAGGGACACATACCCAACATTCTCAGCAGATGCTCCGCCCCGTAGATCGCACTCATATCCTTTTCTTGCCCAACCTGTACCTTGGGTCCCGTCACATACGCCTTGCGGATCTCCGCATACTGGGGGCGCTCGAACCGGTAAAGCAAGTTTGCACCGAGCGAGCGGTCAAAGTAGACAGTGAGCCCGGAAATAATCGTAGGAAGGACGAGGTCGGGGTCACGCAAGCTATTTGGAAAAAATATTTCGAAATCCCCGGTGAGAAGGTTGTCATGAGATAGAGAAAGATCTGCCTGCCTTGTCTGTCTACCCATTTTGGCGACATGTTCTTTAAATTCTTGCAGGATTTCGACCACGTTTGGTGTCCGAGGAAGCGGGACCAACTGCGGCCATGTTACAAGTGACAGAGATGGAACGCAAGCAGTGAGGAAGGCGTACGTGCCCGATCAAAGAAAAGAACGCACCTGGTTATTTTTCGTGATCGCCTCCCAATCGTCGACAAGCAGCACCTTGAGCACCTCGGGTACATTTAGCTTCATCTCCGGCTTTCGACTGTTATCATCCTGCCGTGGGTCACCTCGACGGGCCAGAAAACACCAAAGACGGACCCACCTCTTCCCTCCCCCGCTTCGTCCCCCGCCCATCCTTCCGCCCACCTCGCCCCGTTCCCGCCCCCGCCCCACCCCCTACCCCACCCGCCCCACTCCCTCCTGTCTTCTTACTCCCCGCCGCAGACGACGACGCAGCCTGCGACGCCTGACTTGCGAGCGCCTTTTGGAGCGCCACATTCGTCTCGTTGAACTTGAGGAGACGTGCGATGGGAACCCATTCGTCCCATCTAGCGCGCACGACGTATCAGCCCCAGTGTCCCGCAAATGACCCGGAGGACAGACAGACTCACGTTTGCTTCCACCCCTTGTAGTGCACGAAAAAGTGGGGGCCGACACCGGCGAGTTTTGTGTTCGTTTCGTCCCACATCTCGGTTTTGAGGATCTTGGCTTCGTAGATGAGGGGCCCGTGGTAGCATAGGACGCGCTCGTTGACCGTGAACGGAATGGTGCCGGTGCTCGTCGTGGCCATGGTGTTTGACGATGCCGAGTTCGAATGAATCGGTCACCAAGGGTAGTGGCCGCCAGACGATGGTTTGGGTCAAGACGAGGCACGAACGCGACGAGCGGCTTCTCGCGCCGCGGAGCAAAATGCACAAGCTTCTTTATTAAAAAAACCCATTAAACAAGCGAGTCACTTCCCTGCTACATACCCAATATATACTAGCTACAAGTCCTTGTGGCGACACAGTCGCGACACGGGCATTACAACACATGACCTAGGTTGTACATTAGGAGCGCAAAGCGGTTGATTGATTGTGTATATGATCCCTCCATCATTGAGACGTCATGCCTAAGAAATGTGAGCAGATGCGGCCGCTCGTTCCGAGTTGGCAGTACCCGACGCCGTGATGTACTTCTCCTGGTCTTCGTTGGAGAGATATTCGAGCGTCCGCTGCTTCGTCTCTGGGATCAAGAGTGTCGAAAACACGCCCGTCATCATGATGAACGAAAGAACCTCCAATCTACACCAATGCACATGGGTTAAACGCCAAGGACAGACGAGACGCACGAGAGGAGACGTACATGGTCTGCAGTTTATTGTTCAAGCTGGCAAATAGTATCTGCGCAACCACCGCACCCAGTTTTCCAGATGCGGCAGAGATACCGTATGCGGTGGTGCGGTAGCGGGTCGGAAAGGCTTCGCCAGGAACGACGAAAGTAGTAGTATTAGGGCCAAAATTTTGGAAAAAATTGGCAAGGCAGTAGAGAACCATGAACGATTTACGACCGTTAACCGTATGGTAGGCAAAGCCTGATGATGGTGTTAGGCGTCATGCTAAACACAGGAACGTAGACAAATACCCATGATCCAAAACAGAACGGTCAAGATTATGAAACCCACGAGCTGCATCGGCTTGCGTCCCCAGACATCTATGAGCGCAAAGGCCGCAGCAAATCCGGGAAGATAACCAGCAACGATCAAAATAATATTACCGACACAAAGATTGAGTAGACTTTTGTAAACGTCGCCATGTACATAGCCCATACCAATGTCGTTGAGTATCGAGGTGTTGTCGAGGGTGAGAATGTAAAACGCAATCTAAGCACAAGTCAGCATGTAATATATTAGACAAGCGGCGATGCTCTCACATCGAGCGCAAACCATGAATATGCTGTGCCAATGAGGACCTTCAAGTTCTTCAGCTTTGAAAAATGGGCGATAAAGTCAGCCGCAGATGCTCGTGGAGAAGCAACGCGCGGCTCGTAAACTGAATCGTCATCCATGTAGATGGTATATTTGCTATTCGTCAGGGCGTTCGAAATATCGCGGGTAGCCCGACCAACATTGCGGTCGATATCCATCGTGAAACGAGGCGTCTCAGGAATAGTGAGACGGAAATAAAGAGCAATCGTCGCAGGAATGCATCCAATCCCAATAAGGAGACGCCAGGTATAGTCCACCTTGTCAGGCGAATTTTGGATGTCATCCTTGAAGGCGGTCACGACTACGAGTGCGACAAGAGCAGCAGCTGATGAACCGTCAACGTGAGAAAGGGATTTGAAAGGCCGTAGATGTACCGAGTTGACCCAAGCCTTGAAAGGCGAAGACGGCAGTCATCAGACGACCACGGCTTCGAGTGGACGCAAATTCGGACGTGATAACGGCACTCAGGGGGTAGTCGCCCCCGACTCCGATGCCCAACTGATTGGCTCGCGTTCAATATTTTTCAAAATGGATCAAAACGAGTGGAAGGCACTCACAATGATGCGCCAGACAATGAGGATATAGATAGTGTTTAGACCGGGTCCACCGCCAGAAACGGCTTGACCAAAGGTGGCAACGATCATGATTCCAAGCTCGACGCCGTCTAAACCGGTAATGGTCAGGGGAACAGACACAACATGTCAAACCATCGTCGCTCACACATCCGCGTACGGCCAAATATATCGGCAAGCCAACCAAACAGGAGCTGACCGATCAAATTTCCGACGGGAGTTGCCAATTTGAGGCCAGCGGCTGGCCATGTCGAGAGCATTACTACACGAGGCGGAGTCAGAATTATCAAGGAAGGGAAGGGAGAGCTTACGAAGACCACTCTCGGGGTCAACGTCATTGCCGTAGACGAAGCCTAACATCGCTACGGCAATGATAATGGTGAATATATCATAACTAGAAAAACAGATCCGTGAGGCAATGTCATAAAGGAAGGGAGGCCATACTTACGCATCGGTGAGGAAACCGACGCCTGCGACGAGACAGATTTTTACGTGGAATCGACTAGGCAAGAGATGAGCGAGAAAGCAGAAGAGGACGAAGCCACATACGAAAAGGCAGCCTCGTCAATCTCTGCCAAGGCGATGCGTCGACGCTCGTTGAGAAGAACAAGGAAGCCTCGAGCAGCCCCATCCTCCTGAGGCTCGGCATCCAAACGTTCATCAGAGGGCTGCCCCTTGTCACTGGTCATCCAGTGAGGCTGGCGGGGAGGTGGGAGGGGAAATGGAATGGGAATGGGAATAGAGGATTCCTCAGTAACGCATCGAGCTTATGTACCGCCCGGATCCAGAGTCCTAGTCACGATTATTTGGTCCAAAGTTACCTGGGCGCCTGCCCTGGCCCTGTCATTGGTGAACCTGGTGGCACGTTCGTTACGAGCGAGCGGAATGAGTAACAAATAGTGGAAGAGGCTAAAGTTGTTCCGTCTGGGGGGTTAGTAGTTATTACCAACTTGCCTGTATCATCCCGAGGGGGATATGAGCTGCTTCTTCCAGGAATCTAGAAGGGTTATGAGACTGAAGTGGCCGTCGTGATTTCATGAATTCAAGCTAATCGCCGATCAAGTTGACATTTCGCAAACCCCTTAAGGACCCCCCAGCGGAAAAACTCGGCGACTCAGGGCGTGGGCGATGCCTCATCAGGGGCGTTTACAGACATGGTGGCTCCGACGAGCCCGGCCTAGCTTGGCTTGTCCCGCCATCAGATCCAGCCGCAGCGGCCATTTGCCAAGGGACGCCGCTTCTCTGGTTAGTTTTCCCATCGATCGCTCGAGTCGTGATCGGGTCCGTGTGAAGGAGAACCAACGAAACTTCTATCTTGCCCAAGTACAACAAGCACTACTTACAAAGGCTAGCCCAGTCAGCATCAACAACTCAAAACACAACACAAGAAACAGAAGAACAAGGGATTACACACAACACCCTGATATCGTCATTCCCATGAAAGTTAACAGCGGGGAGATAAAGAAATTACACACAGTCTAACAATGACAAGCGTACAGTCGACGTCGCTGGGTATATCCTGCACGCACATGCCAGAATAACTGAAACAGGGGATAAGACAAACACTCGGGATGGGCAGGGAAGAATGGCATGGGCCTGAAAGCGGACCAGGGCAGGGGTCGTGGAGGCGACTCGCCAAAACGAGCACTGCCATGATTATTCACTCAAGTGTCAGCAACAGCAGCCGCTTACGGTCGGACAACGCGTCTACTCACCTGGCACCCTTCTAAGGGGTCGACGAAAATCTAGCGAGAAACCGGCCAGGTCCCCTCTACAAGAAGTCCGAAAGCGTTCACTGGGACCCCGGTAATACCAGTTGGTACCCAGGCGAGCAATCAGAATACGCAACACCTACAAACACCCCGCTGATGCCCAGCTAGAGCCACCGCCTCTCCGTGATCCCATGAGCAGCGGCATTACATGCTTCGCAGACTCGTACTCGATGGGTGCCATAGTGATTCGACCCGCGCCGAGACTTGCGAACCCAATCAAATTCGGTCGCGGACCTGTCACCTCGTGCGCATTCGTCGGGGTAGCGGACGCCTGAACGACGCCCCAGATTGCGGAACATGTCACGCAGACCGTCGTAGTCGGGAAGATCCGTGAAGGAAAGGGACAGGGCATAAGTCAGCAAGACGGTGAATTCGATGGGGAGATTAGCGGTCATGGGAACCGAGGGCAGAGGCGAAAAGGGATCCGAGTCCTGGCGCCCACAAGAAGCAGACGATTGCCTACGGTGATGGCGATGTCGCATCGGGGAAGGGGTGGGGGATTGCGTAGGACGGACTGGAGAGCGCTGTTGTGAACGCGCACGAGGGCGGCGTGGGGTTGCACAGGCGACAAGCGGGGACAGAGGCCGAGATTTTTCAACAATAGAGTGTGCTTCGTCATATTCCGCGTTCTCATCTAATTGTGGGGTATCTTCGTGATGCAGTTGCTCCTTTTCCAGGCGGTCTTGATAGATACAATCAGGCGATGATTCGGGAAGGAGCGGGCCGAGAGCGTCTAATTTGGCTTGCAGAATGAGATCCCAAGTCTGGGACACGGTTGGTGCGCGTAGTTTCCGCCAAGGTAACGTGCCGCGAAGGAAGTAAATAAGCATATATGCCAATGACTCGATGTCGTCGCGACGCGCGCATTCTGCTGGGGGTGTTAGAGTTCTGGCAACCGTAAATTAATGAACGGCGTACCAACGCCACGATGGGCATTCAAGCTAGCAAAGAGGCTCGTGCCCACACCGTGCCTGCCCTCCTGCTTGTAAACGAGGTGTTCACCTGTCCGGGAGTCCCGGAAGCGACGCGCAAGACCAAAGTCAATCACATTGACGACGGACGCGCTAGCCGACGACGGTAGGCCCATGACAAAATTGGCAGGCTTTACGTCGCGGTGTATGAATGAGCGGGAATGAATAAACTCTAGACGGGATATCTAGGCAACGGGAAAATGAACGCGGGTAGATGGGCGTAATCCATCACATTAATATGGGCGTGGGCGAGAAAGAAAAAATAGACGGACGAGCTGATCTGCGAGGAGGAGGACGGTCTTGAGAGAGAAATGTCGGTTACAGACCTTGAAGAGATCTTCCAGGGAGGGGCCGAGGAGATCGATGACCATGACGTTGTAGTCGCCTTGCTTGCCAGAGTACATGATCCAGGGCACGCCTGGACCGCCCATGAGAGACTTGTAGATTTTGGACTCCTGGCGGAGGGGAGACGTGAGGGAGCGAGGAACGGCAGGCTCGAGCTTGATAGCGACTTCTTTGCCCGCTATGGTGTGCACCCCGAGGAAAACGGAGCCTGTGGGGGGATGAGACGGTGATGGATGGGCGGGGGCAGCGACGCACCGCATCCACCGTTGGCAATTTCCTCCTCGAGCCTGTACTTGCCGCCAAACGTGACGTCCATCTCGACCTGGTGGCAGAGAGCGACTACTGTGACCTCGCCTTGGTTTTCTGGTTCACATTATTACCTAATCATTCCAATGCAGTGCTAGTCCGCCTGGCACGTGATCGCGTCGTGTTGCCTTAGTCAGGACTACTTCCATTCTGCCACCATCACGTACTGTGCAGAGGCGGTTTGACACAGCACAGGTTTCCTTCGTCGCACTGCTGTAGATGCGCCACAGAGACCCACTAACACCTTTTCATCAGACGCCAAATGGGTTTACATCAGAGATGAACCTGAGTACTGAGTAATGTCAGGTTGTCACCCCTAAGCAGCCTTGTTCGATGCCCCTTTGGTAGTCTTGGTGACCCTGGCAGTCAGCAAGCACTGTGTACCATGAGTCCTCTCAGTGTTAGCAGTGCTAGCAATGACAACCTGCTTGTTGATTCTAGCTGCGCTGAGATGATGGGTGTGCAACTCAAAGCCTCAGTCATTCCGATTGGCAGCAGTAGATCGGATCAAATCACTGTAGACAGTTACAAACACTCATCAACAAACACACGACATTGTTCGACCTGTTGGTTCCCCCGGAGGGACTTGCTGTGGAACGTACAGTATTCGGTAAGACGGAGCTCAGACAATGGGAATCGTTTGCTCTAGAAGAGGAGCGAAATAAGACAGGCAAACCTGGTATGGGATCAGATCATTCGGTAGCATAAATATATACCTTCAATCCAAGACCCTTTTTGGCATGTCAGCCCTTGACATGTACTTGTGTAGTCTGGCGACTAGACTAGTACTTGTGCATGAAGACGTGTAAACTTCGTTTCACAGGGCACTCTTCATGTCGGTCGAAGTGATCACTTTTCCGGGCTCAATGGTGGAGTATACTGTCTGAGTTCGGCTTTTGGCATTGGTGACTTGGACCCTGGTTTCATGAGCGTGCCGAACTCAACAAGGAAGTCGATTATCAGAGTGGCGCAAAAATGACCAGGCAGGAACGCCACATGTTGAGGCTGAAGATCCTCGCTAGTATATTGACTGTCAAGTGGCACGCCAGGATATTTGCACTATCCACCGAGTCTGCGGTGCATCTATATGTCAGTTCTCAAGGAATCCATCATAACTCACGTGTTTGGATGTGTATCACCAATGTCAGCTCAGTATGTATAATTCTGTAAAGTCACGAAAGCTCTGTTCCTGACAATCGGCTCACCAATTGTGAACGTTTGAACTTTGATCAGATGCTTAGATATCCAGAGCTCATAGTTGGTACGTCAAAGTAGAAATCTAGGTTGGGCTCGTAGTTATTGAGCGAGACGTCGTCGATTTGTCACATGGGGACCATTCAAGCGCTGACGGTTACCTTGTTTGCAAGGTCACTCCCAACTGACAATTGTGGCTGAAGGGCA
>JBBPLJ010000029.1:48204-84063 GCA_038089715.1 Veloporphyrellus conicus
AGAGAGTAGGCCTGGGGTCCCCTCCAAGGCAAATAAAGCGCTGACTTGAATGTCATGATATTAGCCACCGTCGAATGGGGTAAAAGACGACAGACTGAACTTACTAGGAGTAGGTTTGAGGTCTTTCACAGCTTTGGAGGGAAACGTTTGTAATATTCTGCGATTCCTCTCCGTTCACGCCTCCGTTAGACATGCAAGGCGGCAGAACCTGCGATTTGTTTCCCGCCCTGATGCTGTTAGGTCCAGTCACTTTCTTTGCAGTAGAACTGCGCTGAGGGTGATCAATGTGTGGAGTTGCGTTTCGTTACCCAGTTTAAATAGGTCTCATCTGGGTCGCACCCAGGGCCACAAACCCAGGTGACTCAGGTGTTTTGTTTGACATCCGTGGCCTTGTGATCTAGTACCAATCCAATCTTGGTGGCAAGGACTATTGTTCCAAGATAGATATCATACACAGGAACGTCCTGCAAAGAATGGAGGCGAACACAGGGCACAAAAATAGGGAGAGGTGAGACGGTTAGACCTGGGTATTCGGAGCCAAGTTGTACAATCTCCTATTATTCCGTCTGAACGATACGGTGACAAGCAAAGAAAGTTGGCGCACGAGTAATAAGACATGCACATAGTCGATACAGATCGCTCAATTGTGAGCAACTCACCGTAGACGTTTAATCCGAGGAGCCCATCTAAACATGGAAGGCTGCCTGCGTGTGGATGACCGTGACGCGCCTTGGACATTGAAATGGCTTTAGGTCGCCGGACTGACATCCGTGAGGGCTACGACTCTCGTACAAAAGTTTCGGCGTGTAGGGTAAACCACCCAGTGGCCGGACAGAATGTATACCATGGACTCTAGATCACCCTGGAGTAATATGGGAACCAACATTCGACCTCTCATGGTCGAGACTAGAGACGAGTCCACCTGAGCGGAGAATCTGGAGATGCTTTCAGCGTTACCATGACTGCGTCGGCTTCAGCATCAGGACCAACGGACCAACTGAGAGTCGACAAGGGTGAGAGAATGGGGTAGAAGACACGTCCTGACGTCAAGGGGACATCGCAGGGAGTTGGTTTCATTTGTCAACTTCAGCACCGGATAAGGTGGGGTTGCCGAAGAGTCAAGGAACGAACTGGCATCGAAAAATGTGCATAAAACAACTATGTTTGACCGAGTGAATCATCCGGCTGAGAAACCCGCTTGAGCTTCAGACTAATCACCAATCAGAATGCTGAAACAAATCTGCCGTATAAGTTTGTCACCCAAGTCATCAACACCCATCGCCTATGGTTGCATTCGCAGGACGCCGACTCTTTGTGAGAATAGTATGCGAGCAAATAAATCACTAGCAGGAGGCGATATCGTGGCGACAGCATTTTTCCAAGAGCTATACATAGTATCCTGGACCAAGCTGCCATGTCTTCGAATCACTGTAAAACGACAGGATGGACGTTGAATTTGAGAGCACGCTCTTGCGCATCACCTGACTGACTGTAGCATCGCTTCATGGGTGACGCATTTGAGGATAACTTGGGGTTGGAAGTACCGGGAGTTTTAGAGGGCGGCGAAGTTGGGGCGAGCTGTCTCAAAGAGTGCCGGGACGGGGCATAGGCAAAGCTCATGGCACGAGTGAGAAAGTAATCAAATTGTTTAGAAGCTATTGTCGTGATGGTGTGTCTTTAACTCTTTGTGAGGTAGGAAGAAGTTAAGTAGTCACGAACTCACGGTCTCATAGTACTCGAGTCACGAGTTGCGCAACCACAATGACTTATGTAAGTACATGATGATGCCAATATAGGTACAGTAGGATCGTCAACTCGAGGGCCATGATAGTATTCTTCATCCTGCTACTATATCATCCGTGTTTTCACATGGTTCATAGTCTTGCTCTCTCTTGCCTTTCCCTCATGATCACAGACCTCAATCTCCTCAGCGCTTCGTGCACCATCTCCTCAGGCAGCAACGAGAACGAGAGTCGGACATAGGCGGACTTTTGTCTGTTTGGAGACGAGGCCGATCCCGGCAGTGCCAAAACCCCATTCCGGAATGCTTTGGTCATAATGAGGTCTTCCGAGTCGCTTTCACCATCTCCACGAGGGTTCAGGTGGAGCTTCACCCTATATGCTCAACACACGTCAGCATATGTATAGCATAAACGACCACTTGAACATTCCGCCCCGAACTCTGTAAATGGATTTGGACATACCAAAAGAACAGTCCAGACTCGGGTGTGTTCCATTCGGCCACGTCCCCCAGGTGCTCTTGCAATGCCTTACTAAAAATATCACGTTTGGTCTTGTATAGTTGAGAAACGCTTCGCGCAAAGGTTTCGAGGCCATGATATCCCCACTGCTCGACGAGAGTGAGTACCATTGCTTGTACCACTGACGAAGGTTGTAAATTTGACGAGCTGGTCTGTGGAACGTCCCCATCATCGTGCCCGAAAGCTTTATCGTGTCCTCAGCACACCCACCTGAACATTGACAATGTCGATAATAGTCTTGGGACCGGATGCCCAACCGAAACGCATTCCACCTGATAAAAGTTTTGAGAAACTGTCAAAGCGAAGCACTCTGCCAACTTCGGGCAGCTCGAGCTCGAGCTGGAAGTACGACGGCGGACGTTCGCCATCGCCGTAATAAAGCCAATAATATGGGTCGTCTAGAATAATTCATTGGTTTATCGCATGTCAGCCCAGACAAAACCACACACCCTCTATAATAAGGAAGTCATGCTCTCGAGCTAGGGTGAGGGTTTCTCTGCGTCTCTCAGTTGTTGTAGTTAGGCCAGCAGGGTTCCCGCCATACTGGGGTGAGGTTCCTGAGATACAGATAATCCAATCATTTCTAGTCGCTGGTCACTCACAGGTACAGTGTATAGTAATTTTGGCTTTGGCTTCGCCATAGGCCAATTTTCAAGAATTTTTCTCAGAGAGGCTGGCTTTATTCCGTCGTAGTCAGTCTCCACCTCTGAAACCCTATGAGTTCCACCTGTTTATCGGGATTGCATATGCACTTACCAATCTGTTCGCAATGCAAGCTTGCAAAAATTGGTATCACTCCACTGCAGTATTTAGATATGGCATGAGCTCTATTAGCACGCAACAGATAGACCGGACTTGGGCTTTATTCACGAATATGCAGGGCTCTCGATGAGAATTGAATCCCCATCATTTATAAGCGCCTTGATGGCCTGGACAAAGTTCGGGAGCTTCAGATGTAATATCCTCGAGGTGCGTGACACACACCTTGTATGTCAGGTCCTGCGATCCAACCCCCATCGTCAGCGTCCATCCCTCCTCGCACCTTCGTTTGTGCATATACTCTTGCAATCCCAAGATCCATTCCTTTACCTTTGGAAGACCGTCGGTCGGTCCATACTGCAATGCCTCCCGGAGAGCTGAAGACGCTAAAGTGCCTGTGATCTCTTTCGAAGGGTCTTCAGGCGAAGTGGCGGTGAATGAGATAGAAGTAAAAGGAAATACGTCTTCGTCTGGTTTCCCTGCCATTAGAGAGAGCAGGCCTGGGGTGTCCTCCAAGGAAAACAAAGCGCGGACTTGGATGTCATGATCTCAGCCACTGCCCACTGGGGTAAAGATGACGAGACCAACTCACTAAGAGCGAGTTTGAGGTCCCTTGCAGCCTTGGAGAGGAAACGTTTGTAGTAATCTGCGGGGAGGTACTTGATCTTGCGCGATTTCCGCTCATTCATGCTGTCATTGATACTCGACGGCAGAGTCCCCGATTGGTCTTCCATCGTGACGCAGACAGATCCCGTCATCCCGTTGTTTTTCTGTTGCAACAGAAGGATGCTGATGCGTGGTCAATGTATAGGATACGTGAAACTGCATTTCGCCCGTGTAAATAAGTAGGTTTGTCGCGCCCGCGAGACAGTATGACTCGGACGATACACGCTTCGTTTGTCATCCATGGCCTTGTGATCATATCATGACGGCAAGGGCCCTGATATCTTGCAAGAGTGATATCATACATGGGAATGTTCTGAAAAGGGTGAGTGCAAACACGCGAGATAAGAATAGAGATGGCGATTCAATTGGACCTGGGTATGCTTATTTCGGCCGAACGATACGACGGCTAGCGAAGAAGGTTAGCACACGAGTAATAAGACATGCACAGTCCATGCGCGCCGCGGAAGCCAGAATGCGGGCCACAAATTCTAAACGCACCATTTCGCACCAGCACTCCTTGGAGTAACATGCCAGTTAACGACATTCGAACCCTCATGGTCGAAATCGGATACTATTGTGGAGATTGCCATGATTGAGTCTGCTGGAACATCGGGACGGTCCAATTGACAATCGACAGGGGTGAGAAAACAGGGTACATACATAAGTAGACGACCCGTCTGACGTCAAGGCTACAGGGACTTGGGGGACTACTGAGTAAGTACTTGGGTAAAGGGTGTGTAACAAATCTGTTACAAATTTCTGATCAGCGACCAAACGGAGGCCCAAGTGCGTTACTTACGCGGACGATCCACTCGAAGAGCTAGAGTGTGCCATGTCCCACGGTGTCCGAGTCTTCACATTTCTCGATACGGCGACATCGGCAGAACACAGACTTTCTGCGAGAGATTTGTGTGAACAAGAAAGCACTCTCAAGAGGTTACCTGATGGCAGTATTTGTACTAGGGTCCTAGATTACATCGGCCGTCCCACCTGCACAATAAGTACTGCCCGGCCGTGGGCCGTGGAACAATTCTATATAATTGCTCCTGCTCTCACTACGAACTTGAAAAGTTCAGCATCCTTGCACCAGTCGTCCATTTGATGTGAATTCCGGGACTAGCATCATCCATGAAAGGACAAAGAAACACTCATTGTGCTAATATTGGGGGCTGACACCATTCGAACCAGTTAGCCTCTCCACCAAAATATGATATAAAGGATCCAGCTACGTGCAAACGCCCCTTTTTACCGACGCTTGTGTTCACCTTCCTAAACACCGCCATGCCCCAGTCAACTTCCTCAAAGTCCTCCATGTCCCTCGGAGAACTCGCCGTCTGCGAAGAGGTCCTCGATCGCCACCGGGAATACGCCCTCGACCTCTCATCCAACATCGAGAAAGTACGTCAGTGGCATTGCGCGGAAGGTTGTTCCGAAACTCTACAAGACGGAGTGTGTACCATCTGCGAGCTCTGTAGCGCCAACGGATTGATGGGATCAACGAAGAAAGCCCTCACGTCTTACGAGGAGGCCGAAAAGCATCTCCAGGAAGTTCGCGCATCGTTCGGACAGCACGTCCGTCGTCGCAGTACGTCCATTTTAACACCGTTTGTTGTGACCCAACATTGCCTCGGGGCGGCAGGGCCACTCGATCGAGAAACCTTGTTCACAAGCAGTCTGGCAAAGGCTATTTTCGTTTGCGTCGTCGCGGCTGGGGACACTCTTCGATCACAGCGCGCGACATGGCAAGCACGCATTCAAAAGGAGGCTGCAACCTTCTCGCCTACTCAAAGCCCCCAACGTAGTGACGCGGGTATCTTAGACAAGAACAGTCACGAGGACGTACTTATCCCGGCCTATACAGACCCAAGTGTCACCGGTCCTGAGACCATGCCGAACTCCTCTATGTTTCTCGTTTTCAAACAGTGCTCGTCGAACGATTGTCCTTGTGGGACAAACGGGGAAAGCGCTACGTCGAAAGGCGCCTGTGGATCGCCAGAGGTTACTTCAAAGGTTCCTCTGTCGCCCTCGAGATCCAAGAAGACGCACACTTACAAAGGGGCTGTCAGCGTGTCGGAGGCAGCCATCAAAGAGTGTGGCAATCGTGCTGCGCTGTCTATGACCACGGATCTGAGGTGCCGTTCAAGCGGAACAAGTGACATGTCAACCGCGCCAACCAAAGTGAGAACGAATGCACAAACTCGGGAGCAGCGTACGCATCATAATCTGGACGACCCGGACGCACAAGTGTTTAATATACCAGGGGCCCAAGACGTGACGGCAACGCCAGGGGAGCGCGAACCATCCGCGAGGCCAAGCTCAGATTCAGTCCGTGCGACACAGGAAACAGAGTCTCTGTCGCCACGGGACACAGCGCTGATAGTGGGTCCCAAGATTCTCTGTCTTCGCGCACAGATAGCGCGGTCCGACGATACGCACCGAGCGTTGATGGCGTGGTGCCGAGCCTGGATGGCCGCGCTGCAGTCGGACCCTTCAGAAAGGCACGAGACGGGCCCTGAAAATTCATTGACACACGCATCACCGATAATGAAAGGTAGGAGATACCCAACTGCATCGGCCCTTGATCTGGAATTAGTCGAGATCGGAAAGTCGCTGTGCAACATGTCAAGTCGGGTCACGGAAGTTGCCTCGCACGATAGCAATATCGAAATGACCACCCAAGATCTGCAATTCAACTCGGAGCAAGAAGAACTCAAAAGATCCTGGCTGGCCGCACGACAGAGGCGCTACAAAGATCCGAAAAAACGCTCGGCTCTAGTCTAAATGGATTTGGGCTTCCGAACAAAAATATATATCCAACGCTAAGATGTAGAACAAGCAGTGAATTACACACGCGCGCACAGTTATATGTCGACAAGTAAACCACTCAACTTGCCTTCAATGACTCTAATCTCGTTTACAGCCTGATACTGAGGTTGACATACACTACCTTCACGCTGATGTACTTTTCTAGCGCATATTCGCCCAGTTCCCTCGTTATTCCAGACTGCTTGAACCCGCCAAATGGTACCTGAACCTCGACTTGACTGGAATAGTCGACCTGTAATCCGCATGCGGATCAGTAAGTGTCATAGGGGGGACGAAAAGAAAGAGATTTGCAATCTTGCTTCGCAGACGAAGAAACGTATACACAATAGCGAGGCTGGGAGACCGTACGTTTGCCCGAACACCTCCGGTCCAAGGGACTTTTACCCAACGCGACGTCGGGGAGGCGCATTTGAGCTGTCGGGTCGAATGTGCAGAGCGCTTTCCATTTGGTGGTACAACAAACCAATCGGGTGGCTTTATGTCGAGTGCAACACACGAATTGAGGTAACACTGAAATCAGCCTGTGAGACGGTCCACTGGACGAAGACCCGACTGCCTCATAAATGGTCGACCACGTTATAGCGATGGGATGCATGGCAAAATTCACGGGGGTCCGATTTTCCAGTAACAAACGCAGCTTGAGGGAATCAGAGATTGAACAAGCGCCAAAGGCACGAAGCGATAGGCGCTTTGCCGGTCTAAATCAAGGAAGGGTAACGTGTACGCAAGGTGGAAAAGGACTATTACGGACCACAGGTTATTCATCGACTCTCACCATCGTCCTGATATATTGTGTGGACCATCTCGTCGAGGACAATGATAGTAGGTGTGTACTGATGAATTGGAGCTGCGTCGATGTTGATTGTCAGACAAGAACGTGCACCGCTCATCCGACTAGAGACCAATAGTAAGGTCCTGGCAGTGACATTTGCGCCGAATGGCGAGTATATCGTGAGTGGTGATACAGAGGGGGTTGGGGTGTGGCAAGCGAAAGATGGAGCGCACACAGCAAGAATGGCAGCGGAGTTCGTGCGCTGTCTCGCTGTCTCCAAGGATGGTAGATGGATCGCAGCGGGGACAGACAATGGCAAGGTGCTTGTATGGGACGCAAAGACATACAAAAAAGTCTTCTCGCACAAGAAAGACCGCTTCATCCATGGAGTGGACTTCTCGCCAGACTCGACCAAACTTATCGCTGCATCGGATGACGGCGCTGCCGTTGTTTGGGACGTCGTCACTCGCAAACGAGTACTCGGTCCACTCAAGCACGATGATTGGATGCGAGCGGCGAAGTTTTCACCGCAAGGTGACCGTATCGCGGCAGGCACAGGACATTCCGTTCGAGTCTACGACGCCAATAATGGCCGGTTGCTTCTCAACGTCCCACTGGGAGTGAAATCATATTACAACTCTGGCCTCCTCTGGTCGGATTATGATCAGCTCTTTATCCTATCTGACGGTAAAATCAAGCAAGTCGACGCTTCCACTGGGTCAACAGTCTCAGAATGGCCTGTCCCCGATATCAACCGTTTCTCGTGCATTACCCTACCGCAACACGGCAAATTTGTCGCGTACTCTACATGGGGTACTGTCACGTTATGGGACAAGTTAACACATACCCAGTTCGATATTATTCAACACACTCCAGACATATATTCAATCGCACTCTCACCGGACGCCAGCTTTCTCGCAATTGGTGCAGACCGGGAATTCGCCGTATACGCTTTATCTCATATCGTTGTAAGTACCACGTCTTATTGAATGATGGCATATTTGATTAACTTTCTTACCCCGACTATCTTATGACACCATCCCTTTACTTTTTCTACATCTCACACTCCAGGAACCACACATTCATATTAGCGACTCAGCGTGGAAGCACGATCACCTGGCAACCGCAGCAACACCTATATCTCAAAATGCAAACCATCATGTACTCGCTAGCAGAGCTCTCGTTCGCACGCGCCTGCGACAGTGGGATGCTGCGCTGGATGATGCCGAACAGGTTTCGCCTTCTTTGCTCCCTCCACGCTTTCACTGATACCAATTTACACCAAGTCCATAAAAATCCGACCCTCTATCATTGGCTACGTCGCAAAGAGTATCGCGCTTGTTGGAAAGGGAGAAAGGCAGGAGGGATATCGGACATGCGACATCGCCCTCCTACGCTTCCATTCGGCTCACGCTAGCTCCTTCCTTCTCATCAAGGTCTGTATCCGATGTGCTCTAACGTCAGTTACTCATATTTCTTAGGCTGTTATCATCTTCATTGCCGGAGAGCATAAGGATGCGATATTGCGAGTAGACGGACTCATTGATACAGCCCCCTCTAACTCTGCATATTACATAGTTCAGGCACGTGTGCAACACACTGCAGCATGACGAATATCAGCACTCACGTTCTCAACAGGCATATATGTACCTTCTCCAAGGAAATTCACAGATGGCGAGTGGTGACTATGTGGGTGCGATGGAATCGTTTAAACGTGCCCAAGCCCAACTGCGAGAGTACGACTGTCGATCACTTACGCTGATATCCTTGGTATGCATCTTACTAGATGCCTAGATGTGTATCGAACTCATAATTAACAGATATCCGGATGGAAATTCGATCACCTCGAGATCATAACTAGACAGCGTCTCTGCGAAGCACTACACTCGGCTGGTCGTATGAAGGAGGAAGTCAAGTATTTTCACGAAGTGCTGCACTTCCTTGACAAAAAGGTATGCACAGGCGGGCCCATCATAGAGTGGGTTTTAGGTAAGTTGATGTGTTACTTGTTTGCCTGCCATGTATTTATTTCTCCTAGATTTCAAACTTCGTTGCTGCGCAAAGCTGGAACACTCGGGAGATGCGGCAATGGACACAGAGCGACATGATGAGGCCATTGCTCAGTATTCTGCTGCATTATCCCTCAATCCGGACCCTTCTCAAGGTCTTTTCATTAAACGAAGTAAGGCACGGATGGCCAGGAAGTTATGGTATGCTGCACTAGATGATGCAAACGAGGTACATCGCATTATCTCGTGCATATCATATGGTATAACATGGAGTAATTAGGCGATCGCGCGAGATCCATCATCACCATGGGGCTACGAAACAAAGCATGCTGTTTTGCACGGGGCAAAACGCTATGTCGATGCCGTGGAAGCATTCGACGTCATGTTCGCGAAGATGGCACAATCTTCTGATCGAGATATTCGTGGTGAGTGAACTAATCGATACCACGTTGGACACGATTTGTTGACATCCTCCGATAGGACACCGTAGCCAGTATATCAGCCTGTCAAGCACACGAGGGGTGATTCGCAGGATTGTTCAACGGACTATTCGCCGTTTACCTCGCGTATTGATCAATACATCCACCGGTCGGCTCCAGAGCAGAGCAGAACAAGCGTCTGCATTCGAATCGTCGCCAGTCTTCCACGAGCTTTTATCATCAATGACAACCCGTATCGACAAACGCTGGATTAAGCGCGAAGTGAAGCATTTCTTCCGATACGTGATGCTGTCACACAAGTGGGAAGACAACGAACCACTGTTCCAGCAGGTCGTACACGTAACAGTATATGATCTGGATGAATCTCCGACTCATAACAAGTTGCAAACATTTTGCAAGACCGTTCGGGATGCTGGATTCAATTGGGCATGGAGTGATACCTGTTGTATCGACAAGCAGGATCATTTCGTGCTCCAGGAGGCATTAGTGGCCATGTTTAAGTGGTATCGTGACTCGGCCTTGGTGATTGTCTACCTCCATGATGTTCCTTCTCCGGCGAAACTCGGTGATCTCGTGGGGAGCATATGGAATACTCGGGCTTGGACATTCCAGGAGTACGTGGCTGGAAAGGCGATCCACTTCTACACGGAAGATTGGAACTTGTATCTAGATCCGGGAGTACCGAACCACAAGGAGTCACTGGAAATCATTTCAGAAATGGAGCAAGCCACTGGGGTGTCTGGAGAGAGACTGATAGCCCTTCGTCCCGGACTCAATAATATTCGAGAGAAGCTATGTCTGGCTTCAACACGGAAGACGACACTAATAGAAGATGCGGCATACTCGTTGCTTGGCATTTTCTCAGTCACTGGTATACCAGCAATTTATGGTGAAGGGGAAAGTGCACTCGGACGTCTACTTGCCCACATCCTGTCCGGCTCTGGAGATGTCACCATCCTTGCGTGGACTGGACGGTCAAGCAGTGTCAATAGTTGCCTCCCCGCTCATATCAGCGTGTACAGCCGTCCAGCGACATTACACCTTCCGGTTCTAATGCGGGATGCTGAGATGGACAACACTGTTACCACCTTACAGTGCTTGCACCACTCCGCGATTGACCTTGATGTGGCCGTGCAGCTCTACGATCGACTGAATGAACTCCCTACACCTTGGTTCGCAGCAAGTCGGATGAAGCTCCCATGTATCGCCTTCAAACTCCCTTCGTTTTCCCCATACCAAACTCATTCAGGTCGTGCTTATCGTGCCGAGACTTCCACCTTTGGGCTGGTGGAGATCAAGACAAGATGGGATCTCTCTCGTTTGAAATCTCTCTATCTCGTTCACCCATGGTTGGATGCTCTGCTTGGTCGTGAGGATATACATGTCGGTGCATTTATCGAGGATGACGTCGCGGGGCCGCCCTCACTTGATGCAGACGACGACGACACCGGTGAGGAAGACGTCGAAGAAGATTCCTCACCACTTCCTGGACCCGAATTGCCATTGCCGCCTACACCCGTGCTGGACAGAGAGACGCGTGCGCTGCAGCTCATCGCGCGCCTTAGACAACCATTTGGGGCACTCTTATTCATGTTGGCATCGACGAGTGGACGGGAGGAATACAGGCGAGTCCTGGCCGATTGCTTGATCACTGTACAGATCCAGGAGAGTGTATCCTTGGACGAGCTTCTCAAGAATGTACACATACTGGACGTTTTGTAGTTTACATGACATGGGAATAATACATGACATACATGTATAACGCATGTGCCACTTGTCGTTTCGTCTCCCGCATTTCGGCTGCCTTCGCTGGTGAATTCGGCTACCACATCATCGTGTCCAAGTAGTCCGGCGCAGTTCCCTTCTTGTGCCCGACTCTCAATGTCCTTCGTGAATACCGAGGCTGCAAGGCTGTCATTGTGAGCAAAAGCGCGGCGCCAGCACCTACCCTCCTTGAGCTTGAGATCACATGCGACAGGTCCAGAGATCTCCTCTCGGTCGATCTTCATGCATGGTTGGCACTCTAGTGAAGATGGTCGGCTAGATAAAGCACCCCTCGTCCCCGATATGCTTCCCGCCAAAGTGTAGTGTAGCACCATTCGATTTTCTCGATTCAGTGTAACCCATGACGCACTGGATTCCACGTGAGCAGAAAAATGTGTGCAAACAGTTTAAATAAGTCAGAGATGGCTGTACCTCGAATTGAGTCTTGGACACCTGAGGTCCTTGGTAGATTTCCTTCTCGAACGGGTCGCCTACCTTGATCGCAGTACGAAAAACGCATTGCCGAATACAACACGATTTTCGCGCCTATAGACTGGGACGAGATCCTGCAGTTCGCCCTCGAGCACCCCGCAAGGATGCGTACACAATTCATGAAACCTTTTGTATATGTTCGAGCATCTTTCGTTCAAGTTCTCCACCAAAGTGGCGGCTGTCAGAGTCTGCATGCCAAGTTGTTCGCTACAGGTGAGTCATGAGTCCTTGATAAGAGACAAATGATGGTGGCTGTCAAGTCCACAAAGTAAAGACAAGACTAGAGACGGAGACGTTGCCCGACGAGGAAGTGAAGTTGCGCCAAGGAATATTGAGGCTGAATATCGACTTACTCACGAGGAAGATCTTGGAGGTGCAAGCAGTGGCAGAGCAACGAAGGGATAAATTCATCGAGGTGATGCAGAGCTTGTAAAAAGGTCTCATCAAAGAAAGTTGATACCCCACCTGCCGTCCCAAAGCAAAGGTGAATGGCCCAGCATTGCTTCGTATCCTCCGGTGAAACTGACTGAAAGTACAATCTAGCCCTAAATGCTGGATATAATAGTATACGTTGCCAAGCCTCTATTCATTGCAAGGAATCTATGAATGTGAGCATGCCTTACAAGGTGTAGGAACTGTTATATA
Organism: Veloporphyrellus conicus; assembly: GCA_038089715.1. Classification (NCBI taxonomy): domain Eukaryota; kingdom Fungi; phylum Basidiomycota; class Agaricomycetes; order Boletales; family Boletaceae; genus Veloporphyrellus; species Veloporphyrellus conicus. The sequence goes on from JBBPLJ010000029.1 coordinate 60,839, forward strand.
TAACACACAATTCAACAGATACGAACAGCAACTGCACAGATTGGGATGGTGTGTGGTGGAAAGTGACGGCTTATCCATTGTTCACCATCAAGATAGGAAGCGCGCACTGAATAACAAGGGATGACAAGCAATGTCAATCTGAGCGCTTTGTACTAAGAGTATGTCACAGACGAGCACAAAAGGTGCGTGGCCTGTCGGCGTAGGTTCAGCACAACCCGACTGATGCTGAGTGAACGAAATCGTACTCATGGGTTATCACATCTTTTGCACGACGACTGGACGACACAAGGGAATTAAATTACTATTGGAGCCTGAAATATAGTCATTACAGGCGCACTAATGGCTTCAATGAGACAATTTACCTCGTGGACGACATACAGCACTATCTTGCGCAACGGATCAAAAGCTCGATGCCAACTACGACTGATTCACGTAATCAAAGGTAAAGGAAAAAGCCATAGACAACGCAAATGCAACAAAGCACATGTTGCAGACGAGCTTAGATCGGCTTGATCTTGAAGTGAAGAGAGATAAGGGAGAAAATAAGACACTAGGGCAAAGGAAACCATTACCCAGTGCTCCGAAGAGACATGCGGATACATACCTTCAAATCCTGCACCAGATAGTAAAAGACGCGAAGGCCTTCCGGGTCTTCACTGTCCTGGATGTCAACCAGGGACCCGATTTTTGCAGTCTAACAAACAGTTGATCAACTTCTCCACCAACTTGCAAGACACGAACCTCAAAGGCAATGTGATCATTTCCGATACGAATTTCAAGTTCTTGCTTTCCGACAATGTTCTTTTTCGGCCAGTTCGTATCATCTTCCCTGCAGCCGAGGTGACGCGACGACACGACAAGTAAAATCGTGCACGTACTTTGTAATCTCGCTGGCCTCGACAATGCGTTTAAGCTCCTTGACGACTAAAGGCCCCACCCACACTGAAAAAAGGGGTCGCGCAAGATAAGTCGAACGAGGACATAAAGCGGTGCTATTCACGCACTCTCTTTGCGAATGAGACTATCATTTCTGTAGTTTGAGTTGTTTGCATATCGCAAACGACCATGCGAATACTCGAATTCGAGGAACTCGTGACCGTGTTTGCCCGAGTGGCCAGTGCTGCATGACGATGGTTAGCCCCGATGCTGCCTCCACGACGCCGACACATACTAGTATCTAGAAAGAAAATCAGTACCCTGCGTGCTTGTGGATATGGTCGTACATACCTTAGGTAGAATGGGTCACTGTCATGCGAACTCATTGTGGACGGATGTTCAAAGGGTCAAACGCGCGTTCTCTTTGAACGAACCAAAACTTGCGAGCAATCCGGGATATGCCGGATTGAGTCCGAGAATCTCTCACTTTCGCTTGTCGCGACTTTAGTCTGCCACTAATATGTTGGCTCGTTCGTCGCGAACGACGTGGACGCCGCTCTCAAGATGGATACGGTATAACAGCACTAGAACCCCGTACGTCTCCTCCTCATCGTCCCACGAAGCAGGACCAAAACCGTTTGGCAATGGCAGCGTGGATACGTCCCCAAAGATACACGAAAACAATGACATGGACGCGCCCGTCGTATTGTCCGAGGCCGACATTGCCTCTATGATCATCCCCGGCCGAGCTTTGTACCCTCCGACGACCATTCCCCGTACACACGGCATCCCCGTTGCCGAGATTCAGTTCCGGTCACACCATCCTTACCCGCTCGACTTGTTCACGCACGTCGCTGGACATACAGCCAGTGCGTTGGGTATCCCTGCAACGCGACCTATACCACTGCCGACACAACGCTCCATGTGGACAGTCCTCCGAGGCCCGTTCATCCACAAAAAAAGTCAAGAAAACTTTGAGCGACGGGTACACAAGCGGGTTATCAAGGCATGGGATGCAGACCCGGTTGTGGTGGAGAGGTGGGTACGGTACTTGCGGAAACATCAGATGCCAGGCGTCGGTATCAGAGTCACGACGTGGGAGCGGGCGCCGTTGGGTGTTGGCAAGCAGATATTTGAGCAGGCGATGGAGAAAATACGTCCTGGCCCCGAGGAGATCAAGGCGCTGGCGGAGAAAATTGTGGAACAGGAGCTGTCCGCGGTTAGTGGGGGAGAGCAAGTGCCCGGAGAAAAATCACCCATCCCCGGAAAGTCATAGCGTCGTTCTTTCGAGCACTCGTGATCTCTTAGTATTCGACATGGCATGTAGATCCCGTTAATCATACCCGTTCCCATTTGAACTAGCAGCGAAAGGCCTGATGTACAATATAAGTTGAAGGCTTATACCCCATCCATGAAGCAACATGGTAAAGTAAGCTAGTATCATCATCCCAGGTGTCGGTGGACGTGACCATTAATATCGCGCCGCAGCGGTTACTTTTCGAACTGATCTTTGACATATTGCCGGAGTATACTGACGACTTCGCGTTTTACCGTCGGCGGTACGCTCGCTGTAATTAGCGACATGAGGCGTGTTGTACGAACTTGTTCTAGTGGAAATGCGCGTTTACCTTGTGCGGGAGGAGACATCTCCTCTAACATCACGCGGAAGGAAAGTATATCCATTGACTGTGCGCATTCTGTCATGGAGTCCATCAACTCGGTTTCCCACCTCCCGGGGGAAGCGAAGTATATGATACCTTTTGCACTATGACGCATCTCATCTACCCAACCATGTTCTGAAAGCCTGGACGAGAGAAGACGGAGAATTCTAGAAATCGGAGCGACGTGAGACATCAAATATGGTCAGAGAAGGACTCTGAAAACGCACCTATCCCACTCGCCACTCTCCACCATGCGACGGTGGATTTGGACGTAGAACTCGTCCGTCTCAGCCGCTGATTTGAACATGAGCGGTGCTCCCTCCACTGACGGAGAGAAACTCAGTTGGTTGACACCAATCTGTTAGACAGTCGTCAATGACGCAGCCACCATATGTGCTGGTGTTATGGCGACAGCACACCTAACTACACCAAACATGGAAAAACTCTTAGGGGCAGCCTTATTTTGACAATGTTGAGGGAAAGATGCCAAAACCGCGAGTCTATACAGGGGCATTATGCAGAAGCCAGAACAGGACCTGTATCAAACCATTCGGAGATCTCTGGTAAGCGTCCCACCAGACAGACCGAACCAGTTGCTGCACAATCTGTTTGAAGAGCGGCTGGATGCAACGGCGTTTCAAACATCTTCATAGCCCCTGCCTTCCATCTCATCATCAACTACAACTTCTACCTGCGCGTGAGGCTGTTGCTCCCCCACCTATCGCACCATCCCTTTTGTGTGCTGAACACGTCCCACACGTCTTGCGGGTGAACGATGATGACAAAGGCCCTCTCGGGGATTCGTGTATCTCCCGCGGGTGGTCTTCTCGTCGTCCGTGTCCTCTGAATCATGCTTGGTCGGCGGCAGAATGAAATTACTCTTCTTATTAGTGATAACGCCTGGTGGAACAGGTGCCGTCCATGCGTCATAGAGCTGCGAAACTCGGACCAGAATAGGGTGATCATTGAATATAGTTGGAATATCCGTCAGAGGAACCTTTCTGAGTCTGCAACCTGCTTCAAGGATCACAAAATGGGGACGAAGATGGCTCTGGACGAGCGGGAAACTATCAAAGGGGTACGTGTATAGCTGGAAATGATCGGGCGACGGTATTTCGTCGTCGATCACGGTATGCTGACGGCTTATAATGCATCTCTTCAGGTTGCTGTGGGGTGGTATGAACAGGCGATATTCAAAAAGTTTGTCCTTGATGATCATGAAGTACATCATGAAGAGCCTGAAGCACAAAGGACAACACTCACAGATAAAACTGGAAAATCCTCTCGAGAGGCGCGCAATCGGCCTTCATCGTCGTTTTTCAACGTGTTCCAGAATGTCATGATGACCTCATCCGTAGGTAACAGTGCCCACGATGGCATATCGGGCTCATCGAACATGCAGCGCAGACTGGCATTGACTAGCAGTGTGATCAATCTTTGGGCGAATTGGGTGAGGGATGCCACGCATCTGGGAAGATATTGTATCAAGCACCGAGATTGAGGGTTTGATACGACATGTTCCACCAATATTCCAAACTAGTCATCTAGCAAGAAAAGCTAGTGTCATGTTCTGCAGTAACCTCCAAAAAAGAACTGACTGTCTTATGGATCATCATGAGGTGCCGTCGATAATAATGTGCGAATTCCACGGCACACTCTTGCGGGGAATTATAGATCAAACATCGTCCTCGATTCGGGTCGACAGCAAGCACGCGGTTTTGTATTGACTCGGTTCGAAGACGTTCAGACGGAGTCGTGCTAAGGTCGGTGTAAATCTCTGAATCCAGGTGGTATTCTGAGTCTTTGTCATCAGAGCTGCAAGAACCCAAGCTTGAGTAGTCTACATCTATGATCGAGAGATGGCGGTGCAAGCGAGGTTAAAGTCGTAAATTCGTTCTTGACATAGTATGACATAGGCGGAATATAATCACTGATGGAGGCACGTGACTCGCGAACTACCGTCTAGATTCTTGCAGCTGGGTTTTTGGCAACAATGGTTGATTCAATGACAAAAGTATGGCAATAAAAAGGGTAGCAACAAAAAAAGCGACAGTAATGAAGGAGTAACAAGAGGGAAAAGGGAGAAATACCGATGGCACAAAATATACTTAGCCCTCCTATGAGGGGCCCGAAGCTTGATGACTCTTGCACACAACTACGCACTTCTTTCGGGCAGAACAACATCTACCTTATACATCTTTACAACACTAGAAGCACAGAGGTGACAGTTAGCGGAATACAGGTGAGCAATGCGATAGGAGAGGAACGGAGAAAATAACATTAGAACCATATGTTGCAAGGGATCAGAAGCTAATGTAAACGGGGTCAAGGCTTGAAGGACCTCACTCAGATGGTTTCCCGAGCGCGGTGGTAAATATCGTCGTCTAGAAAAAAGTCATCGTCTCCCTCCAAATGAGTGCCTTGATGGCATGCAGCAGCGTGTTTCCACCTGTGCGACTGAGTTGGCAAGTATCATAATCGCCTCTTTTGTACGTACCAATAGAGCTCTTTCACCTACGGCGTGTGTTCAGTCATTCCACTTGTGGATGTTTGCGACGACTCGCCTTGATATCTATATTTTTGATACTTTCCACAAGAATCCATTTCTTGCATTTGTGGCATTTCCCCTCCTTTATATTTGTGCGCTCGTTCTTGGCTGGATTTTGCCGCTCAGTTGTTCGGAAAGCGACCGGGGGAGAGAAAGGACGCGCAGAAACAGAGGAAATGCCTTGCCAAGTCTAATGAAAGCTAGGTGCATGTAAGGTGGAGAACGTACCGTGCGCGTACTGCAAGTGGTAGCTGAACGCATTGTGAATTGAGTATTTTACCAATGAAAAAGTGACTCTGCCAGAGGCTGGACGTAAGCTGGTGAGCTGATGCGCTGTGGAATACATACCACTTATATGCGGAGAACTTCGTCGAGAGCCAAACAGCCTCGTTCTTACCACCGCGAGAGGGACTCTCGATGCAAATAGGACAGATGCCAACCTTTGCGGTTCCGCATCCCTTGACGAAACGTGGCGTATACAAATCTAGTGCATCCCGCGGCTCGTTATAAATTCCCGCCATGCGCTTAGAGGAGGCTGGACGCAGAGGAAATCTGGAGGATAGGTTCAATCATAAGCATACATCAAGTTAGTTTTCAATTAACAGAACGAACGATCCGTCAGCCATCCGTAGGTAGGAACTGACTGGGAAACGCAGGTAGAAGAGAGGGAACTGGGGATGGTAAGGTATATTAGCAGGAAGTCGTCGTCGGGGAAACGTCTCGAGGGAAGCATTCGCGTTTGTGGAGATTGGTTTAGGAGCACCGGCTGATCGTATTTTTTTACGACTGGTCGATATCTCGTCGCCATCGCGGCTTTTTCGTTTGGTGCCCTTCGCAGGCTGGTCATCCGAGTCGTGGGAAAGAGAAGAACCTCGGATCGATTGGTCAAGAGAGGGCTCTCGTGCAGCGTTATCTCGGATAGTCGATTTCCTCAGGCCGCTGCATCTCTCTGCAACTGGAGAGGTGGGTGGCGAGTTACTTTGCAAATCGAATCCGCATCCAAAGTGGTCGGAAGACTGGGGGGATGAAAGTGAAGAGAGATCCGAGAGAGGTGATGCACAATTTTGAGATGAAAAGGCCGGGAAAGCATTGTCGTGGTCGGTCGCATTTTCGTCCGCCGCTGCGGACATGAATTTATCGATCAGGGAGACTCGTCCTATTCCATCTTGGGGATCCTGAGAAATTGGGTCGCTGGACGAGGTTTCACCAACGTTGGAAAATGTTGGCGAGAAGGAGAGCGAATAACCGGGGTACCTTCGGACGACAGGGGAGATTTGAGTATTGATGATGCTCCATTCTCGAAAAAAATCGCCAGAAAATTGTCGCTCGAAAGGAGTGCTCCCTGATCCTTGAGAAGGTGGAGATATTTCTGGATAAAGCAGAGAGGGAACTTGTGACACGGGTAAAGGGCTCGGGGAAAAAACCATTGGGATGTTTGCCATGGAAAGGGACGATGTCGAGGGTAGACCGAAAGAGCACGGCGTACTTGTGATAGATGGGTGATCCCAATGCGCGGGTGCATCTGTCCAAAGCAATCTGGTACCTCTTTGCGCTCGATCGGGAGTGGATGACATCGGAAGACACGTTGAGATGTCCTGATAGGAAGTGTAGCTGTCCTTGTAAAACGGTAGGATGTCGCCACATAAAACATCTGTGGACTTGGGAATCATTTGCACTTGACAGATGGTCAGTAGATATATTACAGTATGCTCTGTTCTTACCTGTCAGAATGCACGCTGATCCACCCAAGTGGAAGAGATTGACAAAGTCGCGGAGATTGAATCCATCCAGCTCCGTTGGGTTTCGCACCGGAATAATATAGTATACCATATATTCACGCTTGTCTTCATGATTTTATTCAACCTACTCGTTTCTAGTGCGCTCTTTCTAGCGTCGACTCAGCATGTCAAAGCTTCTGCGCTAACCACCATCATTTCACCAAACGAACGCCTCTGCTTTTACGCCGACGTGGACAAGGCAGGAGAAAAGATCGGGGCAAGTCCGAACTCCCACTTTGCCAGACATGCGAAATGCTGACCCATGCCTCCAGTTCTACTTTGCAGTACGTACTAGCATTTACAGGTCGAGTCGCGCTTTCTGAGCGCTGCGCCAGGTCCAAGCAGGAGGCTCTTTCGACATCGACTTTGACATCAAAGATCCCAACGAGAAACTGCTTCTCGACGGACAACGCGAACGCTCAGGTGACTATGTCTTGACGGCGAACACTGTCGGAGAATATGCCTTCTGTTTCGAGAACGACATGTCCACGTTGACCGACAAGCTACTCGACTTCGACATCATGGTCGAGAGCGAACCACGGAGAGAAGTTGCCGCCAAGCCTGGTCAAGTCTCAGATCACACGAGTCCGATTGAAGAAAGCATCTACCGACTCAATAGCATGCTCATGAACGTCAAACGCTCCCAGAGACAGTAAGTAGCTCCCCAAATGTCCCGGGAGGGTTTCTTATGTGGCCATAGCTTCCACACGCGAGAGACACGAGGGTTTTCTCTAGTCAAGTCCACCCAAAAGTAAGCATGCAGCCGGGGTTCCTGCCTCCAACTGATCACGTGCACAGTCGTTTATTCTGGTATGGTGTATGCGAAAGTTTGGCTGTCGTTGGAATGGCAGCGTATGTGATCCTATATGCTAGAACGATGTGATAGCCTCTGACCATACGCCAGTTTGCAGGTGTACATTCTGCAGACATTCTTTACCAAGACTGGCCGTCGGTACAAAGTATGAGGCACTGGACTTGAGATTTGTACTTTTTACATTTCTATTGCCAACCCCTGGTCTATATATAACCCCCAATAATGTCAGAGTGGAGGGAGCTCGTAAAAAGTAAGCAGCGCATAAACGGTGGCGCATGGCAAGTTTGACAGCAGCGATAAGATAACGATCTAAAGCCTTGCAAACACAAGTCAGGCATTCAAGTTGAGCTCATTGACAGTTTTTGACTTGATCATGGCCAACGTGCAGACGCAGACGACTATCATTCCCCATAACCAAGAGCCCTATGTAACTAGGACGTACCCAAACGAGTCTGAGCTCGATATCAAGCTCCAAAAGGCTGCCCTGGCCCAAGCAGCCTGGAGGGAACGCACGCTCAAGGAACGTATCGAGATTGGGCATAAGTTCGTGGTACGCCATGTGCAAGTATCTCGTATAGTATTTACCTAGGTTGGCTCGCAGTCGGTGTTCAAGGCTCTCGGGGACGACGAACAGAAAGCTCTTCATCTGGAACTCACCCTTCAAATGGGCCGGTGCGTTTGTTTCACGGGTCCTGATCCACCACAATACAAATTCATCCCGATCTACTAAAGACCTGTGAGTCAAGCCCCTGGGGAAATCAGAGGGTTCTTGTCCCGCGCGGAATACATGCTCTCCATCGCCGAGTCTTCTCTTTCAGACGTCTCCCTCAAAGACACCGATCTGCCTGGATTCAGGCGGTACATTAAGCGTGAGCCCCTCGGTGTCGTTTTCGTGATCTCTCCGTGGAAGTAGGCTTCATCCATCCCTCACTCCGTTCTACACTCATCCAGGTTTTGTAACACAGCTTTCCGTATCTCGTGACCATTAATTCTGTCCTCCCTGCTCTCGTGGCTGGGAACGCAGTCCTCCTCAAACCCTCCCCACAGACTCCTCTGGTAGCAGAACGCTTCTTCGATGCACTTCACAAAGCTGGTGTGCCCGGGGATCTTGCGCAAGTCTTGCATCTATCGCCCGGACTGACCACCTACGTGGTTCAACACAAACTGGTCGACTTTGTCTCCTTCACGGGAAGCGTCGTCGGTGGTCAGGCTGTCGAACGTGCAGCCGTAGAAGCTGCTGGATTCAAGGGTGTTGCGCTCGAGGTACTTTCAGGCGATTCTAAAGGTCTTGCAATGGTTGACTCGTTGATAGCTCGGAGGGAAAGACCCTGCGTACGTCCGCCCGGATGCTGACTTGAAATACACCGTTGCAGAACTCGTAGATGGTAAGACCTTGACGGGTTCGTTGCCCTCCTTAATAGTCATTTTTAAAGGTGCCATGTTCAATTCGGGTCAGAGTTGCTGCGCAATTGAGGTAGGTCGATATCACCGAGGTTTCGCCGCTAGCTCAATCCATTGTCAAAGCGCATATATGTGCACGAATCCGTGTATGACGAGTTTGTGGCACAGTATGCCGACCTCGTCAAGGTCAGTTCTCTCAAGCCCTGATTCCTGCGGAGCTCATACCCTACACCAAAAGAAATATGTCTTGGGTGATCCTACCAAGTCAGAGACTTCACTTGGACCAGTCGTCAGTGTCGCAAGTGCTGAGAGGATCCGCAAGCAAGTTGCAGATGCCGGTGAGAGTCCCTATACTTCCCTGCCACCACGTTAACTTCACAGAGCATATAGTTAAGGCGGGTGCTACAACTCTCGTTCCCGAGGACCTGTTTCCGATAGCTCAACCGTGAGTATTCTGGTATGTAATTGTCGGTTACCAGAAACTTACAGACGGAAAAGTGGGACCGCCTATGTTGTGCCGCAAGTCTTGATCAATGTCAACCACAGTAAGTCCTAGTTTGAATCAATACACGATTGTTGAGATGGCCTCGTCGCTCAGCCATGGACGTTATGATGGTAGGATTCTTTTGGATGACAAAGTGGATGTCGCTGAAGCTTGCTACAGGAGGAAACATTCGGACCCGTCGTTGGGATCCAGAAGGTCGGATTAGTGTCTAATCCTTCGCAAATACATTCGCGAGCAGCGTTCAAATAGGTCTCTTCGGACGAAGAGGCCATTCGCCTCATGAATGATTCCCCATACGGGCTGACGGCTTCCGTATGGACGAACGCGCAAGAGAACCCCGGCTCTGAGCAAGCGTTCTTGCATCTCGTCGACGAGCTGCAGACTGGGACTGTGTTTTTGAACAGGTAACAATCGTTACCGCATAATAGTGATCGTTGTTTCATGTCAATTCAAAGATGCGATTTCCTCGATCCTGCATTGTCGTGGACTGGGGTCAAGAACAGTGGCCGTGGAGTCAGTTTGAGTAAATTCGGTACGTGGATGGTCTTCATCGGATGGGTTCCCCGTCACAACTCGTTTCATATACTTTTAGGCTACGACCAACTTACTCGCGCAAAATCTGTGCACATGAAGATCAAGACAACCTAATCATTGGATTACATGCCCTAGCGAATAATACAGTTTGTCGTACATGTAACCACCCAATCTATTGTCCGTGTCCGCCTGGTATACAAAAACCTAGAAAGAGAATAGTGATGAGTTAATGAGCCAAAACGACACGAAATCAATAATAATAAAATGATCAGGACCCTCTGAGCGTATAATAGAGGGCCAGGGTAAAAAGTTCCTCAAGGAGCAGAAGCACTCGGTCTGGTGCACAGCAAATAAAATCATCACGAAAAGGATGGTGGTTCTTAAAGAAAGGGAGTTTGGGATGCGCACCTCTGGGCTGGTCATTCTAGTTCTACGTCTCGATGAGACGACGGTCAAAGTGAAAATTTCAACGAGAGAAGCTCTCAGGCCTGACGGAAGAGGTCACGTGGCGACGGCGAAACGGAAGAATTTGCAGGATCACATAATATTTGATAACCTTTGTCTGGAAACCCGGACACGATCGTACTCATCATCGAAGATTCGAAGCACATACTACCTATGACTCTAGCAGTGGTTCTCAAGATCGAGTCAGAGTCAACGTTGACTCAACCCAGGGCCGTTACCTTCGGGAATACTTGCTACTATAAAATGTGTCTTCAAGTCTGAGTCTCCTTTTCTGCAATTCAATCTCGCGTTACTCTGTGGATAAAGTTACAGACATGTGCAATGAATACAGCGATCTCGCAAGTCTGTTGCACAACCTCCTGCGGATATTGAAACGGTATGAACTAAAAACTGACGTGTGCGCTGGAAAGGGATCCTACGGTGAGCGTTCACTCTCAATATTGCTTCGAAAATTTAACATGTGTGTCGCAGGTACCGTTGTACGTGGTGAAGACACAGTCTCAAGGGAACTAGTCGCGTTCAAGGTGGAGTGTGGCGGCACAAAGTTCACTTGCAACGAGATCGCCGCGTACAGAGCGCTTAAAGGTATGGATGGAATACCCAAGTATCACCAAGCCGTCGGATTCCGCGACCATGGCGTCCTTATCGTTGAGCTCCTCGGGCGCGATCTTTCCGTATATATGCATTCTTGGGGTGGATCTCTCCCCATTCATCAAGTTTATGCTCTCGGTAGACAATTGGTAAGTGAGAGTAGTTTATGAACTTGATGGGTTCTGCTAATAGCCTATAGGTTCGGCTTGTAAGACAGATGCACGACAGAGGCGTCGTGCACAGAGATATCAAACCGGATAATATCCTGCTTCCAAGGTCTGGCGAGCTGAAACCATATCTCGTCGACTTTGGTCTTGCAAACCCGCTCGATGGATGTGAATCCAAAATCGGATGGATCTCCATCCCTCCATCTTACTGTGGAACCCCCGCGTTCATGAGCAAGGCAGCCCACCAGTGCCAAGGTATGCAATACCTTTCATTATGCTTGGTCGAAAACTAACTATCGAGGTTGACTGGTCACTTCTGACCCGTAGCCAGCAGCCGCCGTGACGACATTGAGTCCCTGGCGTACACGTTGATCTTCCTTGCGCATGGGTCCCTCCCTTGGGGCAACTACAGTAGCTCGGAGTGTCTGCAGCAAAAGTTCATATTTCAAGTGTCAGATCTCTGGCCTTATCTGCCTCACGAGCTCCAGCGCTTTCTAGATCATGCAACAAGTCTCAAGTAATTTCCAGCGGCCCTTCAAAGGCCATTGGTTACCAGGCTGATGTCGTTTCTTTCTAGGTATGACCAGATACCTGACTACTATTTTTTGGAGGAACTTTTGTGTTAGAGGTCTGGGATCCTATCAAGGCAATAGATCGTACGACCCTACATTTTATCAAATATATCTAGTCAACCAATCAATTTCTCATGGCAAGCCATAACAAAAGGAGTCATGTCTTGTAAACTACAAAGCGTCTAGTATGCGTACATTCTTGACACACTCTTGGATCTGCGCAGTAATCGAGCTGTCGGCCACCATTTGTCTGTACTGCTCCCGTTCGTACGTCGATGCTAGCATGGATAAGAGTGCCCCAAACGGTTGTCTAGTACGCATCTCTCTGTCAAGTGGAACTGTATCCATGGGCATAGGCAGCAATGTCCAGGAAGTAATGGGAAATTTTCGATGCCTCCTGGATCATTGTCCTCGTGGTCCGCACTCGGTGAGGGGGGCTCTATGACGTCATCCCCTACGAATGCACCGACGTGTGTATCCTCGCGACCAAGCAGAGTATCCAACCAGGAGTGAACGAGATAGAGACTTTCGAAGCGAGTGAGAAAGTTACATCTCGTTTTGGTCTCCATAACCTCAAAGGAGGGATTTTCTGTGACATTAACAAGACCTGAACGGGTTTAGCGCGGCGAAAATGAGGAGAGTTTGAAGGCAATACACGGGAGCTTCATCCGACTTGCTGCGAACCAAGGCGTCTGGAGTTCACTCAGACGATCATATAACCGCATGTCCAGGTCAAGGTCTAGTTCGGAGTTGCGCAAGGTAGTGACCATAGTTCCCATTGGAGTGACTTCGATGGAAAGCAGAATATGGGAAGTCGCGGCAGAGCTGTATGCCCTAATATGAGTAGGTAGACAACTATTGATGCTACTTGACTCCCCAGTCCATGCAAGGATACTAACGTCTTCACAACAGGATACGGTGTGGGCCAGTAGACGCCCGAGCTCTCCCCCTCCCCATAAGTCGCCGGTGTACCACTGACAGAGAAAATGCGGAGTAACGAGCATGCTGCATCTTTAATCAATGTCATCTGTCGGGTTGAAGCCAGACGTAGATTCTTCCGAGCGTTGTTCAGTCCGGGACGAAGGTCATCAGTTCCTCTGCAGACACCTCGGTGGTTTACTCCATTTCCGAAATGATTTCCAGCGACTCCTTGTGGTTCGGTATTTCGAGATCGGGATACAAGGTCCAATTTTCCGTGTAAAAACGGACAACCCTCCCAGCAACATATTACTGGAATGTCCAGGCACGAGTATTCCAAACACTCTACGAGATCGCCAGGAATCGCTGGAGAGCAAACACCTCGGAGATAGATGACCACCAAGGCCGAGTTACAATACCATCTGAACATTGCCACCAACGCCTGTTGGAGTACGAAATGATCCTGTTTATCGATGCGGCAGGTATCACTCCAGGCCCAGTTGTACACGACATCCTGAATGATCTTGCAAAATGTTCGCAACTTGTTATGAGTCGAAGGTTGATCCTAGCCGTGCACTGTTACATGTACGACCTGCTGAAATAGTGGTTCATGTTCTTCCCACTTGTGTGATAGCACTGTCACGTATCGGAAAAAATGTTTCACTTCGCGCTTGGTCTGGCTTCGATCGATACGCTACGCGTTGTCATCGATGAGACAATTTCATAGAAGGCTGGCGACGATTCGAAGGTAGATGCCCGCTCTGATCTGCCCTGGAGCCGACCAGCAGAGACATTGATGAGCGTGCATGGTCCGTTGAATAATCTTGCGAATTATTCATTCTCAAAAGGCTGACGTACCGGCGACTATGATGTTCTATCAGACGGTATCAACAAATCGTATTTAATGTGATATCGATTGGTTCGCTCACTACGGATCTCTGGACCAGGAGACTGTGATATCTTCACGACCATCGTGTCGAATGCTTCTACAGCATCGGCATAGCGTTTCCCCATGTAAAATTGCATGCTTTGTCTCGTAGCCCCGTGATGATGACGGATCTCGTGTGATCGCCTCATTTTTCCATGTTGGTATGATGGGACGTGTACGTGACAACGAGACGCACCTGGTCCGGTTTACATTATTAAGCCCCTCGTCCCATAATTTATTGGTCATTCGTGCCTTACTTCGTTTGATGGAAAGGTTTTTGGCGGAGTCCAGACTCAGAGACAATGCAGCCGAATACTAGTACTGAGTACTTCCGAGTAATAGCCTCCCCTGTCGTCATGCATTAAATGATCTCCCAAGTGCTCTGGCTCGGCGCAGCAACGAAGCTTTAAATCTAGGAGAGAATAGCCATATAACAGTATCTATAATTTGAGTGACTAGTACCGTGCGATGGACCGGCGCCGTAGTATCCGGCCTTCAAATTTCCAATTATCTTTTTTGTTATCTCTGACTACGATTGACAATGATCAAACCGATATTGTCATTCAATCATGACAGTTTGTCGAGAATACATACCCGTCGCAAGCGCAAGGTTGGAGGCTGGCCAGAAAACTGTGCCCATGAATGAGAGGGATCTACCTCGGTCGTTAGTGAGCTCAATAAAAAAATTCTTGTCATGTCTGGCGTACATCGACCTTCCCTCGTTATAGTTCAGTCGACGTTTTGTATCGGAGCTATGGCCGACATAACAGACCACCACCGTAAGCCTTCTTTCCAGGCCATCCCGAGCTTCTGCCACGATCCCGTCCAAGTCTGGGATAGTACCGTTCGCGGCGCAATCCGCAACTACGTTGAATTCCTTTTCGGACGTATAGGAACAAGTTAGAGGAGCGCCTTGCTTGATAAGTGCAGCAGGGTCAAGTACTGGAAAGGGGTGAGCCGGCATGGCAATGATGGCATAGAGGTTGAGTAAATTCGCGTCGTACAGAAAGTTGACATCTATTCTGTCTTCGTCAAAATGCAGATTGAGGTCCATCCGTCGCGATTTTGCTCATCTTCGGTGTGGTACGTATGTTGTAAGCGCACCAAGAGATCAAGCGCGAACCAGTATCGAGTCCAAAGATGTTATCTTTGATAGAACAGGGGAAGAATATTGGAACCACCAAACCTCTCTGATCCGAACTGGCCTAGAATCAGATAATCCAGGAGCGAGCAAGTTGGCTTCAACGCTTGCTTTGATTATAGTGCTTCAAAACACCTTGAAATCCGGTGTATACGGGTCGTAGACTGTGAGGTGGACTATCAAAATCATCGGAAAAGACTCGGCGAAAGTGTTATCGTCCAGTCGTTCAAAAAGGCCAGCTCACCTCGTGAATTGAATGTAGCTGCCCAGAGAGCAATGGCGGGGCAAAGAGAAGAGGATCTGGGGAATGCGTGATGAACATGTGGTCAGTACACAATAGAATCTACTTTGACCTTCAACTAGCTAGCGTTCGGTTGTTATAATAATTGAAATATAACTTACTATGTCCGGAGGCATGTCAACAAACGACGCAGGTTGACCTTAATTCATACTCGACAGCGCAGTAATCGAGAGAACGGCATAACAGAGATGTGCGAGATCATCAAGGTCACGCTGCACGACCAGTGGTACTAGTAGTGTTATCGCAGAACAGGTCCAAACAAGGTCGGATTGCACGAGTTACATAAAGATCACAAAAAAAAGACTACAAGAGTCAGGGATTCACGAGTAGAAGGAATGGATGGGCAAAACCGACACGTTCAAGGATCGTATACTATATGATCGTATCCATACATAGACGTTGGCAAGTACATCTCGCGTGCGCGAAGTGTATCGCCGTGCTGGGGGTGGTCATTCAATGATCCCGGGACTTTCTAGAGTCAAATATCAGAGGGCGAAATGGGCAGAAAACAAGGAGAATGATGACACCTGTATTCACCCTCCGCGGCGACGCTCAATTCCTCGATCTCGCCCTGTGCGGTCGAGAGTGCCTCAGCGGCGGAGGAAAAGTAGATTAACTGAATGAGCATCAGCAATTTGAAAGCACTTGACAATAGCGCGCGCTTACTTGTGCCTTGATGAGTTCGTTCAAGTTCTTGATTGGCTCTGGCTGGAGGAATTTCAATGTCTCGTTGAAGAAGTTATCCGCTGATACGTACGTTCTCAAGGACAGTCTTCATGAGTGTGATGGCGACCTCTGTTTTCTGGACAAGGTCATCTTCCGCGTTCTCAATGTCCAGCCTTGCCTGCTCCTGCTTAGCAGGACTGGCGGTCTTCAAACTACAAGAGACGTGTCAGTCACTTGACTGGGACTGTTAATGAGACGTGTCACGATTGTTTGGCCGCATCCAGTTCGAGCCTGCTGGCACGAACAGCCTGGCGGGCTTTCATGGCGACATTGATCGAAGTCGACAACGTCGTCTGCCACGGCTGGAGGTATGTCCTCCGGATCCCGTCGTCCTGCTGGATACGCGCATCAGAGATATTCTCCCAAGCGCCCGCATAAAATCCGAGCGCCCTGCCGAGCTTATCATCGTTGCCCCCGGGCGCGTTGTGCAGCACCGTGGCCCCATGGGTGGCGGCACGGCAGAGGGCATGAGGGAGTGTCTTGTGCTGCACCGCGACAGGGGCGACGGGGTTCGGCGCGGGCAGGTTCGTCCCCTTGAGATTGGTGGCTGCAAAGTTTGTGATGCCGTGTCCGATGGTGGTCGACAGGTCGGCAATCGACTCCTGGATCTGGGTGGGGTAGTCGTAAGACTCGGACTCGTACGCCTTCGTGATCCTGGAGGGGTGGGTGGGTCAGATACGAATGAGTGTATGGTCAGCCCACATGCTGTGATCTCACTTGAGCAAAGCGATGTGGGCCTGCCGCAGCGCGTCGACGCGGGTCTCGAGGTCCTTGTACTCTGTGCGAGGGTATCAGCACGACCCGTATTCCCAGAGGACAAACCGAACCTTGGGGCAATTCGGTGATTTCGTCAGGTGCAATTTGGCCGAGACGTTCCCGCGTCGCTTGCACGCTCGAATTGAAACCCTTTGCCAGCTTGTTGGCCGACTGGGCAAAGTTCAGGTTGGAAAAGCTCGATTGAAGGTTGCGCCAGTTGTCCATGGTCGATGTCTGCTCGTTCGTGGCAGGTAGGAAAGATACAACAGGATGGTCGACGCTGCGGTTCAACAGCGGTGGTCGTGTACGATGGCGAGGGGGCTGTCCGGCCCCCGGACAGCCCGACAAGGAAAGGGGCGGTGCCATCAGTCCGGCACTAATAGCGCGTGTGGGTCGACGCGTATGCTCCTCGTCATCCCATCCTGCACTTTGAGATCGACATTGACAGCGATGGACAACGTGTACAGGTCGTCTGGTTTCGACTTTTCTAACTCGATACGGTGAGCACGTTCGCGATGCCACAACAGGGATGCTCATATCGCGGGGCAGCAACCACTTTCTGGCGGACAAAGGACTGCCGCTGCCCAAAGCGACCAGCACCGGTACCACTATCGTCGGGTGTCTCTTCGAGGACGGCATCGTGCTCGGCGCTGACACACGTGCGACCGAAGGGGACATCGTCGCAGACAAGAACTGCGAAAAGGTATGCGTCATTCATCACCATCGCCCCGTCGGTTTCGTTCTCAAGCATCCCCTAGATACACTACATCTCAGAGTCAATTCGCTGTTGCGGTGCTGGAACGGCAGCAGACACCGAATTCGTCACCGCGGCGATCTCGTCCAACATTGAGCTGCATGCGCTCTCGACGGGGAGAAAGCCTCGCGTGGTCACCGCCATGACAATGCTCAAACAACATCTGTTTCGGTCAGCGTTTTCTCTTCCTCTTGTCCTTGATAGTTACTGGATCCATCACAGATATCAAGGGCAAATCGGCGCTGCGCTCGTCCTCGGAGGCGTCGACGTCACCGGCCCACAACTCTTCACAATCCATCCTCACGGATCCACAGACAAACTTCCCTACGTGACGATGGGATCAGGAAGCCTTGCAGCCATGGCCGTCTTCGAGAGCAGTTGGAAGCCTAACATGACGGTGATCTGAGCTTGCATTTCTGCCAGACATCCATAGCGAGCTGACCTCGTCCGCAGAGAGCGGATGCCCTTCAGCTGGTGACGGCGGCCATCACAGCTGGTATCTTCAACGATCTCGGCTCAGGTTCTAACGTTGACGCATGCGTCATCACCGCAACGGGCACTGAGACACTGCGCAACTTTGTCAAACCCAACGAGCGTGTTGAAAAGGAACGTAAATACACGTTCAGACGGGGAGCCACGGCTTGGAAGACGGAGACCATCAGAAATTTGATCGTAAACGAGCAGATCACGCCTGTCGTGGGTGAGGCTATGGATGTCAGCTAGATGGATATCTGTGTACTTTATGTAGACAAAACGTTGCCTTGCTCTTACTCGAATTACAAACTCTGAGGTGGGGTATACTATCCTGTCGAGTAACTTCGGCAGGTGCGCACATTCAGCAGTCACAAAAAGTCACGAATCTATCACAGCTGGTCACACGGACATAATCAGTCTCCGCTTGGATGAGACTGATGGTGTTTGCAGCCAATGATCTCCTATATATTAACAAGAACTAGGAAGTGTGGTAGTAATCATAGGTATTAGATGGTGGAAACATTGGGTAACCAGTATATGGAGGGTGAGTAGTATTTATGGCTAAGGATGAAGCAATCTGAGATATACAAAGACTATTATTGCCACTTCCATAATACAATATATTAATTCTTGCTAGAAACTTCTTTTTTTAAATCTCTCTAGTAAGGTGAACCCCTTATTGAATATAATATATAGTGGCAATATTCTAGGATAGTTATTTATTCTATCTTTATATATATATGTATATATTAATATCTTGAATGAATAAGCTGCTGCAGACCATCCATAAGTATTAAACCATTTGCTACTTAACTACTATACTAAAAGGTAATGATATTAAGTAATTACCACTCAATATCCTAGATAGTATATATACTAATTATTCAGAATCAGATAAGCTAGTATGCTTATACTATCTTATCTATATACTTTAAGAGTCTATTCTTATTAGCATACTATCTCAAACTACTATAACTTGTCTATCCAAGTTGCAATCTATTTAGTTTCCAATTTTATTAATCTATATAAGTAATATAGCACTTTATTTATCATTCTTATAACTACTTATAACTACTTGTGGCTTATGTAAGTAGTATACAAGTACAATGGCTACAAATAAATTCATACTTATGCTAGTAAATTCCAATGCTGGATTATACTTGCTCATCATTTAATCAACTTACAGTATACTTGCATAAGTAATTTAAAAGTAATATCAATCAATTATAAGCTACAAATAAAAATAAAAATAAAAATAGTAAGCCAAGAGAGGAATATAACCAAAAGGAGGTATCAAGGTTAGCAATAAAGATAAGCACCTAATATATTTTTGAATACTTAGGCAATAAGTTATATACTAATAACTTAGTTAACAAGTATAGCATATAAATTAATAACATATAATATTTATAAGAGCCATTAAGCTATAAAGATGCAGTAGTTTGACAAAGGGGATGGCTGGATAAGGAACAAGATAGAAAACACCAGAAAAATGGATAGAGCATATCTAAAGTAGCTAGATTGACTAGCTTAGATATAGTAATATATCCAGCATAATATTTATTACCTTGAATAATTGATATAGGTAGATAGGAGGTATAATATAAATGAAATGGCTAAAAAGAATGCAGTGGTAACTATTGCCCAATTATTTATTTAGTAGATTAATAAAGAGTATCTATATAAAAGCCATTTAACTATTGGATCATCAAATAAGTATAGAAAAATACTAAGTGCTACTTTAATATTAGTGGTGGTAAATATCACATATATTATAATATGCTCCACTGAAAATATTGGGACATATAATCATAAAAAATACACAATAGATATATATATAGTCTTATTAGTGAGATATAACATTATATTGAGTGCAAATGGATTATTATAAATAGTTTAATATAATTGAGCAGGGTATTGGCAAATAAGGGGGTAGGCATATAAGAATAATTAATAATTGATAATTAATAAAGGTAAGACAAAGAAAAAAATGATATAGCAAGAAATTTATTTATTTTTAAGTTCAAAATTTATATGCTAATTTAGGGCTGGTGTAATGTAATCTTGTTAGCTTAATATGCATATTGCAGATATATTCATTATATAATTGCCTCTGTTATATTCTCCATCTTATTGCTTATTCAAACTCATTGATAATAATAACCTCAATAGAGGTCTGAAATATTTATAGCAACTTATACCTCAAGTCAAACAACTAAAGCCTCTTCTACTATCTCTATATTCTCCAGTTATTAAATTATCTATTCTAAAGACCACTAAATCCACCAGTTTATTTGTAAAAACAATTCTCATTCTAGCTAAGAATAGACTATCTTTATCCATATCTCATATATAGGATCTCCTATCTACTTTACTAAATATATCAGAATTAGATCTAATGTATAGTATGCCAAGAGCTCTAGTAGAAAACTCCTTGGCTATATCTTTCTCCTTAAAGATTACTACTACTTCAGCTATTTTTCAAAACTCATGTATACTCTAAGAAGAACTCTCAAAGCAGCTGGCTTTGATGGCAATATGACTCTGCAAGAATACCACTCATTTTTCCAAGTTGCTAGAAAAGAATAAGTCTGTTATTAAGATTACATAGGAAAAAGATAAGGATAATTTTGAGTTTATAAAGTAAGAGCAGATCTGGCTATGGAATTTTTAAAGTAAGAGTAGGGGATGTGGCAATAAGACTTAGTGATGTTCAGGTAAAAATCACTATATTGGATATATATATATTTATTTACCTTCTTTCTCTTAATAGTTACATATATTAAAAAGTGTTAGTTATACTTATACTTACTTAAAATAGTACTTGTTGCTTAACAAGTAGCAAAAGCTTGGATAAGTAGATAATAAGTATATAAGTGTAATCTAGTAAAATACTATATTGCTGATATAATAGGCTCTATTGGCTATATATTATTATATACTCATCTATTCTGCCTTTTAGCTAGGGCCATCCAATTCTACAAAATTTAAAGTGACAATGGTTTTTTTCTCTTAGATTTAATATAATACTTGATAAAATGCTATTAATACTATAGGTAAATGTCCTTCTTACACTGCTTCCATTAAATCATTCTACTCTACTACTTAAATATATTAGAGAATATATATTCTAACAAGAATTCTAACAGAGACTTGGATAAAAAAATAATGCCTTCACCTATATCTTCTTAACCCTTCTTTTCAATAAGTCAATCTTTCTTTCCTCTCAGTAGTCTTCCAGAATTCCAGAGCTTACTTATTAAGTTTTTTCTATATATCTACTTCCTTTTAATCAAATATTTTTGCTAAAAATTAGCTATATAATAAAGTTCTATACTATCATACATATATAATATGTCTTATATATCCAGTTCTACATTGAAAATGGTAGAAATTATAGTATGGTTTAGGTATTCTAATATTATAGAATTTCTTATGAATCTTATCTATAATATAAGAGAAAAGAAGGGTATTAAAACTCAACCTAAATCTTGATATGCAATCTCTAGGCCAAGCATAGATGCTTGTTTTCAATAGAAGAGGCTAAATTAATAGAATACCAAGACTAGAAAATATAGAAACTATCCCTATATCTTATGTATCTGAATATTTATATGATATATTTTATTTTAGATAATTAAAGACTAGATAAGCAAACAAGATTAATTTAGTCTCAAATATAAAGTACCAGACTCATATTTATCAATTTACATCAGCAGATAAGATTAACTACAAGCTATTAGTAAAAAAAAAGTATATAGCTAAAAAAATTATTTTATCTCAATCTTGAGTATAAAGTATTGAACTAAGATGTAATGGAGTAAAGAACTCTGCAGTAATATCTGCATGTGACTATATGGTCTATTTTTATCATACTGAAAATCATTAATTTATAATATATCCACTTAACAAGTGATAGATTAAAAGATAATACTTATAGCTTTAATAAAATAGGTGTGTTTCTTCTGAGTGAGTTCTTTGGTGAGCATGTTAGTAACTTAATCCATTGTCAAAATATATTTGATAGTGATCTTCTTTGAGTTGAGTTTCTTTCTAATAAAATAATGCTAAATCACAATATGCTTAATATAATCATGAAATATAGTATTTTTTGTAAGACCCATGATTAACTAGTTATTAATCAGTAGTACTATGGGCTTGGTGAAGACATCATCAAGCTTATTGAAAAGTGCCCAAAGCCAAATAGCTTCTTTTATAGTAGTAGTAGTGGTCATATATTCAGCTTTGATACTTAAGAGAGTAATAGAAGATTACTTCTTTGAGGACTAGCTAATAGTAGCACCAGCTAGAATAAAAATATGTCTAGTAATGGGCTAACAATCATTTGTGTTGGCTACTCAGTTGACATCAATATAGCCTAATAAATTACTATTAATATGACTTTTAAAAATAAGATGTATATTTGATGTTTTATATATATAAGTAATAGTAGACTTGTTTGAGTATGATACCATACTTTGGACCTGGAATGGTAGTATGCCTATTTGATATATCAATAGTAAATGCAAAATTGAATTAGATTGCTAATATTAGATATATAAGAGTATTAAGAGTACTTTAGTACTCTTTGATATTAGCTTCTACTTTATTAAGCTTAGCAAGTTTGATATTTGCATTAATTGGAGTAATGATAGAATGGCTAGCTACCATATTATAGCATTTGAATATGAACTCAATGTAATGGTATTATAAAAAATTATTTATTTATTTATTGTGATTATGAATAATTTCTATATTTAGAATCCAACATGCTTTTCCAAGATCAGTCATTTCATATTCATAGGTGAGCTGGATCTTGAGCTTTTCAATTACTCCATAATTATTTGACAATATTATTTTGTTGTCAATATATACCATAACAATAGTAAGAATACCATCTTTAATCTTATAAAAGATACTATGGTTAGGTTAACATTGTGTAAATTCAAGAGACTTGAATACTACTTATAAGAGCATGTACCATAATTTATGAGCTTGTTTTAGTCTATAAAGAGCTCAAAGTAATTGCCAGACTTTATATTATGAAGAGTAAAATTCTAAAAAAGACTTGAGATAGATTATCTTATTGTGTTTTCTATTTAAAAAGGCTAATTTGACATCTATTTGGTGGATCTCAAGGTTATGTTTGATAGCATGGGCAAAAAGAGCTTGAATGATTAAGAACTTGGTAATAGGGGCAAATATATCTATATAATTAATATCATGAATCTATATAAAGCTCTTTGCTATAAGATGAGCTTTGTACTTTTTGATTTCATCATTTTATCCACATTTGATCTTAAAAACCCATTTTG
>JBBPLJ010000030.1:4499-31463 GCA_038089715.1 Veloporphyrellus conicus
GACTTCTTGGTCAACGTCGGGAGCACTAAGAGCGTTAACACTCGAGTCAGCGCGTCAGAGGCGTAGCAAGCACGAAAACCTCCTACAGTGCGATCGGCATCAAAAATTCACGCAACACCTCATTCTTTCCAATCTCACGGTCTTTACGGAGGACCTTGATCATGAGGTCCACATCACTTTTCTTGACCTCTTTGGCTTGAGGAGGCACAGATCCATCCTCTTCAATGAGCAACGACTCGGAGTCTTTCAACGCATTCTTCATCTCGCCCATGGAGACTAGAAGGGCCAAACTTTGACATGCGCATCGAGCCACATGACGCCGAACAACCCGCGAAGGGTCATTCGCCATCACCGCCAGAATATACCGCATAATGGCGGGTGTGTACCACCTGGACATGAAAAGCCCGTCAAAGGCAGCGATCCGGACTTGAGTATAGTTTCCCTCACTGATTTAGATCAGCAAAGCAAGATGGGGCGACAGTCATCGGAGTTACATACCGAGTGAGCGGGAAGAAAACCTTCAGGTCGTTAGGCAGCAAGTTAGCAGCCGTCAAGAGAAGGTAAAACTAGAACTAATTTATAAATAAGCCGCACTACATGTGTAGTGGGAATGCTAACCTCCAAGGCTGCGACTGTGACGACGTTGTGAGGCGAGGGAATTAACCTGTCCATGCTCCGATATCTGCTAATCTCATCAACGGCTTGCTTCAGCAGACTGGCATCCTCGGCACTATGTTCGGACCGTACTTCCTCTTTCAAGAGTTCGCCTCGCTCTGGCGGAGCAATTGAAATTGTAGCGCAAGCCGCCGTGGAAATGAGAGTGCAAATATAGAAAGCATCCGAATACTATAACAATGAGCTTGTGTCTTGTCTCGAGTTCAATGACACCTACTGGGTTCGCTGTGTTATCATTGTACCGCAGCTGATCCACAAGGAATTGTCGAACCACCGTGGGAGTTTTACCATTCTCAAAGCGCACTAGAGAGATCGCGTGAACAAGTGCCTGCATTACTCATAAGCCTCGTCGGGATCAGAAGATGACGCATTGACACACCTTGCGAACAAAGTACTCTGAAAGGTCAGAGAAATCGTTTGGTTTCGGAACGTAGTTGTGTGTGAACAAGTCCTGATTTGCATCTTCGGGCTCATAGCAGTATCGTAGAAAGAGCTTGAAGAGATGGAAAAGACCTAAAAATTCTAGCCGTCGAATGGCACACTGGCCCGCGGTGTCATTGATGGTATAAAGTGAAGATTCGTGACTTACATTGACGAGCGCACTGGCAGCCTCACACCGTATCCGATAATAATAATTAGATACAAGTACGGTCTTCGTAAACGTGCTCGAAACAATTGCGGTGGGTTGCTTGGCGAGGACATGAATAGCCTATCGTTGGATCAGACATTGGTGACGGGAACACACAGAATAAACTCACCTCGAGCTGAGCAACCACATCCCTATCACGTTGTAGCTGAGAGACCCACATGAAATCTGGTTGCTCGAATGCAATGGCAGCAATCCATTCAAAGTCGGCGTCCATTCGAATCCATTCATACGTGGCACCGGACATGACTTGTTCGTCCTCTTCCGTCCAGTCAGCCACTTTCCAGACCTCGCGTTCCTTTTCTTTCTCCCAGATCTCTAGCCCAAACCCCATGTCGATGAGGCCCATAGCCTCGGCGGCTTCGGCGTCACCCTCTGCTGCAGCCTGTGCAGCTGCTTGGCGGGCGAGGTAACGCTTAGTATTTCGACGGATGCGCTTGTATTTTGTGTTGAAGGGCACCTCGTAACGCTTGAACGGGGACCTAATGTCAAGCACATGTTCATAGGGCGTCCCATCAGCTTCGTGTATGCGAACAGTCATTTGGCCCTGTTGAAGATGGTAAGAGGCGGACGCCTGAGTGTATACATGCCGAAGCAAGGACTAACTTCAAAGAACGAGACAGGCTTGAACAGTAATTTCGATACCTCGTTGTGTTCAAGGGCTCTGAAGGCGGGAGCCTCTTGTCGCATGGTAATCTCCACGGCCATCTTTTTCCGATTGAACGACGCGGAGAAACCGAATGCGGGACATCCGCTCCCGTATATCCACTGCTCGGCGAACGAGCGCAGATCAATGCCGCTCACCTTCCTACATGTGCGAAGAAAGGAGTGGGTCGAAAGGCAATTGTTTGGTAGCTCGCCGCTGATCGCAGACAAAAAGATCTTCGGGAGAACACGAGATAGCCCAAGCGATGTGCCAGACTTCCCAAGACGTCGGTCCAGAATGTGAAGCACAAGCGGGGCTTTCAGGTTGACGAACGGGAGGGTAGCGGCGTCGGGAGGATCGAGATGCTGGGGCTGACAAATTGGTGGCATCGAACCATTATCCCATTCAACGACGCGCTGCATGTCTCGCTTCAGCCGGTACCGGTACTCGTTGTTACCAAGTAATTTGCGGATGAAAAGACCTGTGACGTAGAGAGCAAGTCCGTTGACGAGCCAAATATCAGACCACGCCTTGGGTTGGATATTGATCCCCATCCATTGGCATGCAAGACTGTGACTAAGCGCCTGTCTGGTCTCGATCACCTGCTCGATGGCATCTTCACCGTGTAGAAGATCAACAGTGACCAGCGAAAGAGTTGCGCTATCAAACCGTTGAACTGGCATTTCATCGACAGCGACTACCTTGAATGAACCAAACGGGTACGAGCCGAAATCCGTGCTGTAAAAGTTCATCGCCGAACGCAAGAACGATGTTGAGGTTTGCAGCATAGATTCTTGACCAGGCAAACAGAATGCATGCATGAGCGGCTGAGTGACACTTGACGCCTCTTCTGATGAATCTGCAGCGATTGAATGGACATGGAAGGGCCCCGCAGCGAAGGCGACGTGTTGTACCGACGTCAAGACCGATTGCGAGAAGAGGAAAATGGTCTTGTTAGAGTTATTAGGATGAGCGATCTACCACGGCACAGTCAGCGTAGTAGAGATGTTATAGATCGGAGACATGCCTGTTCCACGAGGTCTCCACTGCAGACAACTACAGTCGGTATGGCCTCTTGTCGCTCGCAAAGTTCGCCATCTTCATCGCGTTGCACCAAGTCGGGTTCCTCTAGGTACCTTGGAACAACGAATTCAAATTCCCAAGTACACTTCTCCCAAAAGTTATCGACACAAGGCACCCAACACCTCGCGGCGTCGGGAGAGGAAGGTATAGTGTATGCATGAGGAACGCGCTGCGATAGATGAGGATCTCGATGAGGTGTATGCGCCCATTGGATCACTTACATATGGATACGCGTCCGTGGGTAGCACAAACTGTATACCATCTACAGGATTCCGGAGGCTATACTCGATACGAACGACAATAGGCATAAACTCCGGTCCCGGAGCTGGAGTCTGTGAAGGCCCAGGGGTTGGGGGCTCGGGAGTCGCAACTGTTACCCCGAAATGAACCAACCAACCAAGAAAAACGGAATGGCGCTCACCTTCACTGGCCACTCCATTTGCCATTGAATGTCCAACATGGCCGGATTGTCTCAAGGAAACCTCTTTCGGGATGGCGATTGCCAATTCTCCTTCATCTCCCTCTGCGAGTGCAGTATAAAGTTTCCTCTTCAGCTCTGGGTATGTGTGACAATCCTGCGGCGTGGAGATGTTGATGTGTGCAAGCAGATCATGATGAACGAATTCGGCTTGATGGGATGCAACTGTGACTGAGTGGATCGCTTGGAAATCCAAAGAGTCAACCAAAGGGAGCGGCAGAAAATGCAAAAAGACTACATACTGCACTGTCTAGAGTGAAGATGAATGGTCCGCAGGTTTGCATTGTTTGGTATAACGGTAATTTCGGTGTATCCCTGGAGGTGAGAAACAGGACGTTGCTGTGGTAAGTGACGCTCGTTGAGGGGTGCGTAGTAAGACAACACACCCAAAGAGAGCCCGAGAAGTCAATTTCCAAGACGACCTTTTGGTGGCTAGTAGAGACGCGCAGGAGCGTCAGTCTGAGTGGTACGAGCGAGAAAAAAGGACACTTATATAGAGAAGCCGCGACGGACGTGCTCGCGTTGCATCCTTGACGTTGCGCACCCAGTCGAAGCAACCGAAAGGAAGGGAGACTCGTACCCGGAGCGCAGTTGTCTGGTGTAGTGGTCTGTGCGACGTGGAGGTAAGGAGCGAAGAGCGAAAGCTGGTCAACGTTGCTTCGTGCTCGACACCGACGGCGAGCTTTGGGAGGGATTCATTCACTGACAAGCCTGAAGCAACCGACCAACAATTACGTAATGCACACGACACCACTGGCTGTGCTCGCTCAAGTACTATCTCGGATTTGGCCACTGACATGCCCCAGAGATCAGTATTCAGGAAACCAAGCGCAAAGCATTTCCAGCTTGTCCACAGATCGCAGAGAGATCCTCTCATCCATGACCCCGATGCCAACCAGCATGTCCTAAAACCCATCATAAGGGGCAACGATAAAAAGGTCTGTTCCTGTTTGTGGCCTCTGCTTTCATTCCCGACCCACGGCACGCAGGGAAAGACCCGTGCTGACCTAGAGGCCACCCTCGCTCCAGAGATTGATGTCCGCGCCAATGTCGGAGAGGCAGCCCTTTACGGCATCTACTTTGATGATACAGAATACGACTACATGCAGCACCTCCGCGCGGTGGGGACAGAAGAAGAGGGCGTCGAAAGCACCCTCATCGAGGCCCCGCCGTCTCGAAACACATCCCGGTCGAAAGGAAAAGGCAGCTTGAACGAGTCCTTGTGGCCACCGGATCTACCCGCAGAGGCATTTCCCTCGAAGACGGAGATGCCCAGAAACTTTGAAACACAAGAAGCCGTGCCATCCTCGATCGCCGGGTTTCAACCAGGCATGGATCCCCATCTCAGGCAGGTGCTGGACGCCCTTGAAGACGATGCATTCGTAAACGACGAAATAGAAGACGATTTCTTTACTAAGCTGGTCTATGACGGTGAACGAGACGGGGAAGATATCGATTACGAGTTCTATGAATTCGGACCCCCCGAGGTAGGGGCCAACGAAGGAGAGCAAGGAGATGAGGATGAGAGTTGGGAGGCGAGATTTGCAAAATTCAAAAA
This sequence comes from Veloporphyrellus conicus, assembly GCA_038089715.1. Lineage (NCBI taxonomy): Eukaryota > Fungi > Basidiomycota > Agaricomycetes > Boletales > Boletaceae > Veloporphyrellus > Veloporphyrellus conicus. The sequence continues at coordinate 9,586 of JBBPLJ010000030.1, forward strand.
AGACCAAGACCATAGACTGCCACAGCCTGATTCCGACGGGGGCGTTTGTTCCGAGGGCGGCGACACAGTTGGAAACCTACCGAAACTCCCAGTGATCGGTGGTAAACGTAGACGAAAGGGTACATCGGACGCATCGGGGTACAGCATGAGCAGCTCCTCAATGTATCGGACAGAGACTTTACTCACGCTCGATGAACGTTTTGACCAAGTACGTGAACTCTGGCGTCCTGACCGGTGTTATTTGAATGATTTTGTCGGCCCCCAGTTGATGGCAAAGGAGTACGGCTCAGACGAAGACGCCTTGGATAACGACGAAATGGAAACAGCATCGACCAGCTCCTCGTTGTCTTCTTCTGTCCCGGGTCTGATTACATCTCGGGAAGACTATGCTGAGATGGTGGACGAATTTATGGACAAGTACGAAATACTTGGACGAAAACTGAAACCCGTTCTTCCTGGTGAGTCCAGCGTGGACAAGTTGGAGACGCTGAGACGTGCATTGGGACAAGACGAAAGGGTAAGGGTAGCTGCCATGGAGGCAGATGAAGAGGAGCTACACGACGAAGAATTGTTCAAAGCCTATGATTCGACCGAGAAAGGAGACAGATGGGATTGTGAAACCATTCTGAGTAAGTGGGTTGGACGTAGGGCGAGCTGGGATACTAACAGATCCCAGCAACGTACTCGAACCTGGAGAATCACCCCCGGATAATTAGAACACGATCGTCAAAGCCTGTGCCGAAAATCAAGCTTAATCCACACACCGGGCTGCCCAGCGTTGCAAACGATGACATCAAGGGAATTCGGATGCCGGATATAGAGGACAAACAAGTGAAGCGAGGTATACAAGTCGATCAGTCATGATGGAGCCTGCTCATTCGCGTTGCTTTCAAGTCGTCAAACAAACGATCAGTCGCCCTCGAGGCGAATCAAAAGAAGATAAAAAGGCACGCAAGCAAGCTGTAAAGACAGAAAGACAAACACGGCGCGCAGACAAGAAGACGACGAGAGAGCAGTTCAGTTCCGAGATGAAGCAGCAAGCCGAGGGACTGTCTAACAAGACGAATATGAGTAGGATACGAAAGCTGTGATAGTGGTACTTTACTTGGAGCGAGTGTGTCATCGTGCCCATAAGAGGCAGACCAGGTCGCGACGGTGAACCGAAATTGCAGTTGTTATCTTTGCGCGGAACATCGAGCTCGTTCGCGACGATGGAGTCGCCGGTGCTTTACTCGCCGGTGCAGAGCACTCACAGCATAGCACCGGGCAGGTCTCGGAGCAATACCAAAGTGGCCGACGATATGGCCAGCTTGACGTCGTTCAACCCGTTCTCGGAGGAGGACGAGAACGACCAGTCCTCGTATGCGCTCGTCACGTCCCTTTTCTCCCGCATGAAGAGCAGTTTTGCAACACCCCTCGCTGCCGCGTCCCCCGTACTCCCAGCCGTCGCTCTGCAGTCGGCCCCGAACAATGACCAGCGACGTCCCCCCGCAGCTGTCTTACACAATAGCCATTCCTCTTCTTCGAGGACCGCTTCGGAGCAGCGCCCAGTGTCGCTTAAACTCGTGTCTGCTGTCCCCGCCCCACCGCTTGTGTCTCTCACCCCTGTCGTCTTCGAAGCGCCATCCTTTGGTCACGATCTAGACGGCTCGCCTTCTCGCACCGCTCATGTCACCCCATTTTACGAGGCCCCCGACGGCGCCGCCGTCGGAACGTCTATTCCTGGCTTTCCGATCCAAGACGATGCTCGCAGTATACGCACCTCTACTTCTCTCAATAGGTCGGCTTCGGTGTCAAAGGTGATTCGCAGGATACGCGGAGAAGGCATGTCGAAGATCAACTTCAACACTTGATTTTCGCTGATTCCACCGCGCAGGCTTGTCCCGTGATTATTGGATGGACGACGAAAACGCGAAGGAATGCTATGACTGCAAGAGTGTCTTCACAACATGGCGAAGAAAGCACCATTGTCGTATATGTGGTATGTCCTAAAGATAGCTTATATTGTTGTCATGTTTTCTGAACCTCTCCAGGGCAAATATTCTGTTCTCGCTGTGCCTCCAATATTATCAAGGGTTCTCGCTTCGGACACGATGGCATGGTGAGAGTATGCAACCTTTGCCTTGAAAAGCTTGCCAAGGTAGATGAAGACGAGGATGATGATCATCGTTCCGTTGTCTCGTCAACGACATCGCCTTTTCCCGCCCACCAGCTCGGCTCGGATACACTTACCATAGGTTTAGGCCACCATCCTCAATCTCCTTTCGCAGCGTCCCAACTATTTGGGCGTACCGATGAACCCTTCAATTTGTATTCCATCGCCGAGACAAAACGCGCCATGTCCTCCTTCGAGGACAACACATCCAACTCTCGTGAATGGGAGCCTGTTCGTGACTCCACCGCGCCCTTTCGTAGAAACCTCACGGAGGACGAGAAGGACCCCGCCACGCTTGATCAGCAGCAGAACCAAGCCTACACACCACCTGCTACGGTCCCTCGTGCCAAGACACCTATCAATTTTCCGATCACAGTTCCAATAAATGTTGATAGGTCTGCGATGAGCACGATCCAGTTTCCTTTAAGCTCCCCGGAGCATTTTTCTGGGCCAGACAGTCCTGTGGCATATGGGACCATGAGATCCAGATTCAATAGTTTTGGGGATTTCGATTCCGCAACCCCTTTCATCAGGAGCAGAGTACAGAGTCGCCTTGACAACTTCCCGGCTGTCGAGGGATGGCGAACGAGACGCGATTCCACTGCGTGAGCCAACCTTTACCATTCATCATCAGCTTTTTACCAAATGTCCCCTTGACTTTTAGATATGCTCAGGAACTCAACCTCATTTCCATGTTCCATCTCCGCATTATGCTACGTCAAATGCTTACCACTGAGAACATTCCCAATATCAAAGAATGGGAGGAAACTCTGCTCAAGATCTCCCTTCGCATTGCCCGTGAACTTGCTTTCACTGCTGTCCCCTACCACCAGGGCGAGGATATGGATGTCCGGCGATACGTTAAGATCAAAAAGATTCCAGGCGGGGCTCCCTCGGATTCGGAGTACGTCGACGGTGCTGTCATCACAAAGAACGTGGCGCACAAACAAATGCTAAGGTCGCAACGAAATCCCCGCGTCATGCTTGTCACTTTTCCCCTCGAATTCCATCGTGTCGAGGGCCAATATGTTCACTTTGGCCAAATCCTTCGCCAAGAGAAAGAGTATCTCGGCAACCTAGTTAGCAGAATTGCAGCGCTAAGACCTCACGTTGTCATGGTCGAGAAGAGTGTGTCGAGGATCGCATTAGAGGCACTTGCACAGCACAATATCGCCGTTGCTCGCGCCGTAAAACCTTCTGCCATCTCATTTGTATCTCGCATGACACAGGGGGACGTATTCTCCTCTATGGACAAGCTCGCCCTTGAGCCGCGTTTAGGTCATTGTGGTCGCTTTCGCGTTCAAACATTCGATCATCCTCTTATCCCAGGACGGCGCAAAACATACATGCGTTTCGAGGGCTGTAATCGTGATATGGGCTGCACAATTATCCTCAGGGGCGGAGATTTTGAGACGCTGAGAAGCGTGAAGAAAGTCACGAGGTTTCTGACCTTCATCGTCAGGAACTTGAAATTGGAGACACAACTTTGGAAAGATTCGGTGATCACACTGCCTTCTCTCTCGCTGGAAGCAGTGCCTGCGGTCATGACGAGACAGCGGCAATCAGATGATGATACCGATGGGAATGGAAACGGGGTTGGGACAGGAGTCTTGGCACCAGCGTCGTTGTCGCTGGTTCAGTTGGCGATCCCCGCGGACAAGGAAAAGGCGAAAGCAGATGTGTTGGCAATTGAGGATACGGTGGAGGAAGATCTGCCTGACGCGGACGCTGAGCGATTCAGGCTCTCAAAACGCATCGAACAGTCCATCGAGCCCTATTACAAGACCTTCATTTCGGTTTCCGCGACACTGCGATTTCCACCTCCTCAACCCATCCTACGCATGAAGGAGCTGGACGAAGAGCTTACGCGAGTTCAGCGCATGTGGGAGGACGACCTCGTGCGACGAGAAGAGAAGGGAAACATCGACAAGCTCAAGGCCATCGAAAAAGCACCGTCTCGCACACCAACGCCTGAGAGCCAAGTAGTAGAGATCCCATCCACTAATGACAATCAAGACACAGAAGACGTCAAAGCACAGATCGAAGCCCTCGTACTCCCCCCTCGCACGCCTTCGCCTGAGGCTGATAAACGCCCTCAGGTCGAAGATCCGAAAGGCTACTTCGACCTCCAACCCAATACTTCTGGCATCATTGTACCCGGGTCCTCCTTTGTCGTCTCTCCTCATCCCGTGAATATGCCAAGTGCTTTGGACGTTGAGCCCGTTCCTTTGAAAACTACGACAGACATTGCCCTAGAATCTCAACTCAGCCTCGTCAGATATCGTTATGAAGAGCAACGCCGTATCTGGGAGTGGTATCTGCGCAAGAACGCAGACGATTTCGTCGTCGAGAAGTACCAGTGCATTATTCTGCGGCGGTACACGATTCCTATCGAAGAATTTGGGAACCGGCGTGCATGCTTCACCTCCACCTTGCATTACATCAGATTTTACGGCGAAAATGATTGTACGCTTGGCCAGTTCATCGAAAAGGCCGTGAATGATACACTGGTGCAGTTTCTCGACCCGAAAGCGGTATGTGCAGGGAAAGGGTGCAACCAACCTCTCGCACGGCATTGTCAGGTATTCGTACACAATGACACGAGGTTGGCTGTAGCTGTCGAGCAATGGGATGGGCAAATCAAAGCAAGAAATGTTTACCCTGCCCCGGATATGATCACCACTTGGAGCGCATGTCGGGTCTGCGGATCAGCGACGCCATTCATCCCGATCTCTGAAGAGATGCAGCGATACTCGTTTGCGAAATTCCTCGAACTTCACTTTTATCCTGCAGACGTCCAGCTCGTACAGGGTGCTGGTTGTCAACACAATATTTACCAACACCACATCAGATATTTCGCTACAAGGGGAATGACTGTGCGGTTCCAAGCAGATCCTGTGTCGCTGCACGAGATTGTTTACCCTGCAATGCGCATCCGCATACGTCCTCAAGTCCAGTTGGAGCTGAAGAATTCTGACTTTGAGAGGCTGCATAGACGGAACGCAACGTGGTATACCGCCCTCGTTGATGATCTCAAGCTCATCAGCATAGACGCTGCTACTGGCGAAGAAGAACACGACGCAAAACTTACAGCGGACATCAATATTCTCATCTCACGTGCTGAAGCGGAACGACAGGAAATCGCCCAGCTCATTAATAAAGTCTATCAGGAGACATCGCCCATGGATACGCTTGCGCTCAACCAAGTCCGTTCATTTAGACAAGACTGCATCGTCGCTTGGCAGGCCGACTTTGACAGGCTTCCCAAGCCACGGAATGTTGAAAAGGGTGGACGCCGAGTATCCGCGTTCGACTCTATGCGGGCGATGTGGCCGAAACGATATGACCTTGCAAGTCCATTCGGCGAGTCGCATATGCCTTCTACGAGCGTCTCAGAGGCAGAGGAAGGTGGTCCGAGTAGGAGACGGGTTACGAGCGACTCGTTAGTCTCGAGTGCATCGGAGGCGTCGGAGGCGGAGGCGGATACCCACTTGGAGAAACTCGTGGAGAAAGCAACCCTCCCGAGGAGCGACGAGGAGATACCTAGTGCACCTTCCGCGGATCTCATATCTCCCGGGAAAGGGTCAGACCCAGATAGTGACTCGACTATCGGAGCATCGAAAGAGGTGCCAGTGTTTTCCCATGCTCGCCGTAAAGTGGTACGTCTGAACGTCTCGTCATTTCAATGACTAGTGATTGATCAAGTTATAGGCGAAGCAGGCCGAGCAAAGCGAACCTGAAGTGGACCGTCCCCCTCCACGCGTCTCTCGCCTCCCGCGACGCACATCGCAACACCCCAGTGTCGCAGAACTTGTTGCGCGCTACCAAGACTTTATCCCTGCCACTGGCGTCGAAGAGCTCGCGAAGACTGCACTTGCGCCGCCTCCCACTGTTTCTGAGAGCGAGCAAGAAGACCTCACTACAACCTTGTCAAACGTGAACCTCCCAAGGCCTGGGTTACCACGCAATGCTCTTCGTGGCAGGCACAGACACGAGCTTACTAGGAAGCCTTCTACGTCTGATTTTGAATCTGGATATGCAGTAAATGCAGCACCGAGGTTCAGAAGATCGCTGGGAGGACAAGGACAGCATACCGCGAGAATACCGGGGGGATCATCTATTGATTCTGTATCACCTTCCAGGACGACATCCCCAGACAAGAGGGGATCGAGAGTAGCCGGTGAACCCCCGTCTCCATCGTTCAATGGGAAGTTGCTGCCTCCACCCCCGGGGCGGACTGTAAGGGGAAAGGCATCTTCTAGAGGGTTGGGTAGGGAAATACCCCAACGGTCTACATCGAATGGCACATCAAAATCAAAGTTCCGGCGACCTCCCCAGGGAGCCGGAAAGGTTTCAAACATCGCAAAACAATTTGAACGTATCAATCGGGAGACTGAGAGGGCTAATCGACGCTATGCTGTTATCCGTTCACGCAAAGTACGCCCGGTTGCATCCTCTCGTGCGACGGTAGAGGTGCTGGAAAGCATCAAAGATGCAATCAAAGACGAATCGGACATGTCTGACAGTTCAAGCGAGGCTGACGATGAAGGCGGTGATGAGGATGAAGGACGCAAGTCGACCGATAAAGCCACCGAATCTTCTCCTGAACAGTCCACGACTCTACCTGCTGTTACAGTTCAAAACGACCCAACGACCTCCGCAAATCAGCAATCTGCTCAGGAAGTGGAAGTTCCCGCACCTTCTACATTCACCCCTCCATTGTCTCCTGCTCCAGATCGGTCTTTGCCCCCATCCCCATTCTTAACCTCCCCTTCTTTGGGGACAATCCCACCACCGACACAATCACTGGAGGAGCTTCCAGGACGGAATTCAATCTTTAGACAGGCGCTCTCCGGACTGTGGCCGCCTCAGCTCCCTCCGAAGCGGGTAGAATTCGACAGCGAAGATCCGTTGAATGATCCAGAGCACATCTTCAGAGATTCATCGATGGTTGTTAGAACTGACGAACCTACGTCAATTATCGCTCTTGCGCTCAAGTAAGTTTCTATTATTTTTCTGTTAACCCTTATGTGCTGAGCGCGGACATTTCAAGCTCACCACATTATCGCGAGATGCTCACGAAATCCCGCGCTGAGAAGCGGACAGCCCGTGAGCCAAAGGTTACTGATGGCGGTGAAGCGTTTATGCCAGATGACCAATCTGTATCTGAATGCTCGTCAACATGGGGTGTCGTTAATGTGGACACGTCGGATACTGTCAATCTCACGGATGAGCTCAAGTCTCCGTCTACGAAGATGTCTTGGGTCATTTGTAAGTCTGATGACTCCGTTACGAGGCGGGGCTGACTGTATGCATTATGTGCAGCATTTGAAAGCGGTGGTCTAACGATCAGCTGCACCATCCTATATCCTGAGCAGTTTGATGCATTGCGGAGAACTTACGACTGTGAAAAGAGCATCGTGGAGTCCTTGTCGCGGTGTGTCAAGTGGGACGCTAACGGGGGCAAGTCTGGATCTGCATTCTTGAAAACCAGAGGTTTGGATCGATTCGCTTTGCCTACTCAGCCATGCGGACTAAGCTTGACTACCAGATGACAGGTTCATCGCGAAGGAGCTTTCGCGCCCGGAGTTGCAAACGATGGAGACTTTTGCTCCTGCGTACTTTGATTATATGGCATCTGCTGTTACCGGAAATGTATGTTGTCTATTTGCCTGTTTACGAGAAACAAGTGGTTTAGTCTTTTGTTAGCGCCCGACGTTGCTGGCTAAGGTCTTTGGCTGTTATAAACTGACATTCAAAAAGTCCAAAGATAATGGGACGGGCAAGGCTAAAGTGACCCACATGAATTTGTTTGTTATGGAGAATTTGTTTTATAACCGTCGATTCGCCAAGGTATGATAAAACCCTGTCTCGCGTCTCTTTTAAAATTAACCCTGCACCTTTGACAGATCTATGACCTCAAGGGTTCGACTAGAAATCGGCATGTACAATCCACGGGAAGGGAGAACGAAGTTTTGTTGGATGAAAACCTGGTTGAAAGTGAGCAGTAGGTTCTCTCGAGAGCGAGTTTGCCCTGACCCTTGGGGAAGCTGCCCACCTCGCACCTTTCTATCTGAAAGAACACTCCAAGAGAATTCTGCGTGGCGCATTGTACAACGACAGCAAGTTCCTATCGGACATCAACGTCATGGACTACTCGCTGGTCGTTGGCGTTGATAACGAGACACATGAGCTTGTGGTTGGGATCGTCGGTAAGTTTACTTTGTTGAACTGGGAGCTTGTTCATGAGAGGATGTTTCGTTAGACTATATCCGCACCTATACATGGGACAAGAAACTTGAGAGTTGGGTGAAAGAGTCTGCATTCCTTGGTGGAGGTGGCAAGGGCGAGCCCACCATCGTTGGGCCGAAACAATACAGGCAGCGGTTTATCAGTGCGATGGAAAGGTACTTCCCACTGGTGAGTTTCCTTTTGGCGGGTAGTTGGATGTCATGTAAATGCTGCTCGGTGACAGGTCCCAGATCGCTGGACGAAACAAAAGGACAACGGCATTGAGGAAGACCCAAACGGTCTAGCTGATCTTTGGCCTGACTGGTGACAGCTGAGAAATTCGTTTTGATTGAGGATCGCGATGATTCTTACTTACGGCGGCATTATCGTACATTCACATTTCTGATTTACTGCATCTTACACGACATACCCTCGCATTACCCAGTAGCATATCTATTGTAGTTGGTGTTTTATCACTCCAAAGCATCCCCTTTCCGAACCCGGTTATCTTGTGGCGTAAACTCTATTGAACTTCTATTCGTGCCACTCATTGCTCACCCTTGAGCTTGGGTCGCGACGACGATGGACGACGATGATGCCGAATATATGCAGGGCAGCGAAGACGAGGTAATGCATCTCCTTTCGCTCGCGGGCTCTTCGTAATCCCATGGCTGAGCACCAATCATTTCAACGCTTCTATTGGCACGAACGATAGGACTATGGTTTCGACTATTCCGATAATGACGAAGCTAACGAGTCAGGGAGCGCAGACGTCGAAAACATGTACTATACCGCAAAATGTACGTTTAACTCCCAGCCCCTCTTTTCGTGCCTCTCCTTGCTCAATTGGACGTGTCGAAACACAGCCAAGAAAGAGGATGATCCGGAGCAGGCACTGAAGGAGTTTAAAGCTATCGTCGACCAGGAGACAGAAAAAGGCGACTGGTGAAGCCCGTCCTCGTCTCGTCTGTGCGTGCTGACGTTGACTGCGTCCAAGGGGCTTCAAGGCCCTGAAACAGTCCACAAAGTTGCTCTTCCTCGCCCTCCACCGTCCCGCCGATGCGCTGGTAACCTACACCAAACTGCTCACATACACGAAATCTGCTGTCACACGGAATTACTCTGAAAAGACAATCAACGGGATCTTGGATTATGTGGGCGGTGGAAAGGGTGGGACCGTGGAGGTGGACGTGCTTGAACGATTTTATGCCGTGACGAACGAGGCCTTGGAAGAGGCCAAGAACGAGGTAAGCTTCTTTGGGCAACTATCGGCGTGAACCCCGGGGCATGCTATCGGGTAAGGGGGCGAAGTGCTAATCAGTCAACATGCAGAGGCTATCGGTAAAGACAAATCTGAAGCTCGCCAAGCTCTGGTTAGATAGAAAAGAGTATGGTCGGCTCCAAAAGGTGCACGTGTTGTCCTTAACAAGCCGTTCATCGTCGCGTAACGTGAAACGCTCAGATCATCCGCGAACTGCATGCTACGACGAGAGCTGCGATGGATAGCGAGGATCAGTCCCAACGGGGAACGCAACTCCTGGAGATCTACGCGCTCGAGATCCGGATGCACAACGAAATGCGAAATGTCAAGAAACTCAAGGTATTTTGCACAACAGCGTTGACGAATAACCGTCCTCACGCAATGATCGTTGACTAGGAAATTTACAACGCCTCGAACAATGTCCGCTCCGCGATCCCACACCCGCGTATCATGGGAGTCATCAAGGAATGTGGTGGCAAAATGTGGATGGGCGAGCGCCAATGGTCTCTTGCTTCCTCCGACTTTTTCGAATCTTTTCGGAATTATGACGAGGCTGGATCCCCGCAGCGTATTCAAGTGCTGAAGTATCTAGTACTTGCCAACATGCTGACAGGGAGTGAAGTGAACCCGTTTGATTCACAAGAGACGAAGCCGTACAAGTCAGACCCACAAATCAAAGCAATGACAGATTTGGTGGACGCTTATCAAAGGAGAGAAGTACATTTGGCTGAGAAGATCCTCAAAGGTTAGTTGGGGGTCAGATATACGAACGCTCGCTCATGAACTATTACAGACAATCATTCAACCATAATGGACGATGCATTCATAAGATTGTATATTGGGGAGCTGCTGAGAAGTTTGCGCACATCGTACCTCATTGATCTCATCAAACCATACACACGTCTGGAACTCTCGTTCCTCGCCAAGGTGAGTTGGGTATATGAGATGTTGACTTGGAGCTGACAACCATACAGCAACTCAACGTCGAGATCGCAGAGGTGGAAGAACTCTTGATAGGGCTCATCCTGGAAGGGAAAGTCGACGGCCGGATAGACCAGGTTGGCATGAGGTTGGAGCTGGATCGCGCGTACGTTTTTCTGCCTCGCCCAGCCCATAGATACTCATCCACGTATAGTCAAGCACTCGAGAAAAAGCGATATACTGCACTTCGCTCATGGACGACAGCACTAGAAGGAGTACACGCTGCTGTGGTTGCAAAGACGGCAGGAAGAGGCGCCTCGGATACCTTTATCCCTCCCGAACGAATGGCCGATTTTAGAGACGTTGGACTCTAAATGGTATATAGAGTATTAATCGTCAGCCATGTCAATTTCACCGCGTATTCATGAGTGATCCATAGCACTTGTACATATCAGAACGAGTCTGTCCAGAGTATCAGCATCACGGCCAGTAAACCAGAAGCATGCCGACCTATAGCGGGCGGTTGAATGGCTTCCAATCGTGCGTCCAGCCCTCCTTCGATGGTGTGTCTGCTGGGACCTTGAGTTCGCGAGGGAACAAGCCTCTAACTCTCGATTCAATGGCCCTCTTCTCGGCATTGGAACAAGTTTTGAGCATCTCTATCTCTGCAACACTCCTCGCTCTTGGGTCCTCCTTCCTGTTTGCCTCCTTGAATAATACGGGATCGATTTCCTCAAGCTCCTGCATTGCCCTCCTCATGCATTCAAACTTGCGCTGGATTTCCTCGTCGCGTTTTTTACGCAGGTGACGTTGGTAGAGCTTCCAAGCCCTCTCAATCGTTTTGTGGGCCTGAACTGAGGGAATGGCACGTTGGAGCGCAAGAGCCACGTCTGGACGCCATGTGCCAGTAGGGGAAGAACCGGTGCGAACATTAGGAGGATAGAGCATGCGACGGATGACCTCGCGTTGGGTGTTGGTCGGGTCGGTGGCCTGTGCATTTGTTGCTGCATGGCGCACTGAAATCTGCGAGGCCCGCAGTGGTAAGGAGCGAGAGCACTTGAGCAATGACATTGAGGTCGCGCTTGAGGGACCCGACTCAAAAACTTTCCATCAAGTGTCGGTTCGCACGGTGCGTACCGGAGAGCTTGTAAATTGTCCTCCTCCCCATGTCGTCCAGTCTTGGTTTGCTCTCCCGGCGATGCGCATTCTCGCCTATTAGTTCAGTGAGTGTACATGCCATGCGTTCAAGCTCGTTCTGAAGGTAAGGCTCGGTAGTTGTCCTCCCGTTCTGCTTGGCTAGTGAGTTTATGTGCCATTTTGCTTCGGTCTACCTTATATGACATATCGTTCTAGTTCGCATCCAACCGTCATTTTTCCTCGTCGCCAATCGCGTTCGCTAAGCGTGTCGAGAAGAAAAAGGCTCCCTCGAAGCATCAGCTTGCCCTCATAGCCAAAAGAAAGGCAGCCAAACGCGGCAAAGATGCGTACGCGAATGAGAAGATGACTCTCGCCGACGCTGTCTCTATCCTTCGCGTACGTTGTTAATCATCACACGCTCCATGCCTCTCACTCGCACCAGGCCGTAGAGGTCGCACGACCCAACTCGACATATGAGTTGGTCATCCGGACGGCCATGTCGCGTGGTGCACCTATACCTACTGGTCGCATTAACCTTCCTCGAGAGGCGAAGCCAAGAAAGGAGTACCGTATCCTTGTTTTTGCGGATGGTCGGCAAGCAGACGAAGCCAAGAAAGCAGGTGCCCATGTCGTTGGTGGACTAGAGCTGGTTGACGCCGTTCGTCCTTGCATTACGCCTCTCCTTTCGTCGTTGAAGATCAGTTTTAGGTCGCGGAAGGCAAACACAACAACTGCACAACTATCCTTTGCACACCGTCCCTCATTCGTAGTATTAGTATCAAACTTGGTCGCATCCTTGGTCCTCGTGGTCTTATGCCATCTGAGAGACGAGGGACAGTCACGGAAGATATCGAGGGATATATTCAAAGGCTACAGGGGACAACTGAATGGAGAGGCGACAAGACGGGAACTATAAGGATGCCCATCGGAAAGGTGCGTGGACAAAAGATTGTTCCTTGTCCCCTTTCTCCTGTCTTTGATTTTTGCTTACCGGTCCTCATATTTGTCCACATTTTTAGCTGCATTTCCCCGCCGATGATGTCATAAGGAACGCCAAACAATTTATCCTCAACGTAAAACGCGCCACAGGAAACCTCAAGGATGCTGTTGCAGAGGCAGAGGCCAAGGCTCAGAAGGGAAAGAACAGCAAGAGTGTCAAACCTGGTGTGTATCTAGCGATGCAATTCTTCCTTTTTTGCAGGGATTCTATGTCTTATTGCCCCCTTCATCCTGGCTCTCTCATCTGATCTATTTCCGGGTTCCTCGATGTTACGATATCTGTACACCGCTGTTCTTGGAACGGATCTCATCTCTCTCCTTCATCGACCTTCTTTCCTTTTTCTTGATTGACCGGCCTATTGAAACATCACTGCAATATTTCCTTTTCGTTCATGACTCTTCCCTTCCCGATCGACGACACTGCCCTTCTTCGTCTCTATGTCTGAGTGAACTATAATTGACTGACGGATATTTCCCCTACAGTGAATGCCATCACTCGGATACTTCTCAGCTCAACGCAAGCGCCCGGCATTCAGATAAAGGATCTTTGATATATGGCCGGCCAATAACCCACAGCACGGAGTGGAGTCAGATGGCGCTGACGCTTATACAGCTTGGTGTGGACGTTGGATTTGGTAACGGCGATCAGATGTGAATAATGACAAGGAAATCCTCATCGGCGTGGGCTCTCTTTGATCTGGCATCATATCGTACCTAGACTGTTTTGGCGAGAATGTTCGGGCACGCCTCAAATGAAATGGTCGGGTAATTATTCAATAATAGGTATCTATCGAGTAAACAATGCGTGTACGTGCGGTTGCGGTAAGTTGGGGGTGAGTGGGGTTTGGTACGACGAGCTCGAAAGCCGGGATGTTTGAGGTTGGCGTGGATGGTTCAATAGTAATGGACACTTCCTACCTCAGGATCAAAAAGCCGCAAAGCCTCGTCATGCTCGCTAGTTAAATCCTTCCTAGAGGCCTTCCGCTTCGCCTTTTGTTCCCTCCAAAGTGTATCGTCAAGTGTAGCATAGCTTTTTTCGTGTGTCTTGTCGTTCTTGTCTCGACCCTTCGAACGTTTGCCTACGTCTGATCCCTTTGCGTTCCGAATGCTTTGCTGTTTTGAGGTAGCTCCATCATCGCTAGGCTGTAACCGTTCAATGGGTTTATTCTTCGGTGGATGAGGAAAGATGTCGCCCCAGGAGGACTTGCGGGCGTCGTAGAAAGGCTGTTTACCCTGCGATTTCGGGATCGTAAGCCGCATTATTTTTCCTGCCGAGACAGAAAAAAAAGGAATATCAGCACGTCATTTTCATCTCGAGAAATGGCGAGTATTGACAGACGGGAAAAATGGTGGGAACAAAAAGGCAGCGTACGAACCTTCACGCGTGCATGCGTCAATAATGATATGTCCGCTCTTCTTGAGCGGTGGGAACACGAGACGCGGCCACCCGTATGCCTCGCTCCTCAGAGCCTCAAGGACGGACGGCGATTCAACCTCTTCGAGTGCACTCTCGGGTCTCGGCTCGAGTTCAGAATATCCTACCCGCCGGGGAAATTCTGATGTGGAAGCGAGTTCCTGGGTAGTCGCTAGTGGCGTTGATGTGGATGGGAGTGATGAGGGAACTTGTGCCTGCAATCGCACCATGGTTTCGTCCGACGAATGCCCATCAACACGAGGTGTCATGAAGGATGAAGCGTCTACACTCGCCACCAGCCGAAGCCCATCCGCAGCGCCGGCACTGGGACCATCATCCTCAGGCACATGAGCTTGGACTTGATCCGCGGGGACGGAATTGGCGTCGGTGGAGGGCGGTGATTGGGCATGCGCCGATGCAGACGACGGTGATTGCGGGTCCATACTGGTACGGTCATGCCTATACTCATGTGCACGCTGCAACTCCCTGAGCACACCTGCCCCCGCCCTCGCTCGCTCTATCGCTTCCTTCCCCACTCCACCTATTCTTCCCACCGATCGCCCCCCTGCACTTAAAACTGTGCTATCAGGCCTTGGTCCTCGCCGAATGACAACATACGAGTAGCCGATATCCTCGTGCCCCTGCTTTGCATGTTTCGTACGCCGAACAAACGTGGGGCGCTGTAAGCGTTGCGAAAAACCACAGACAAGACCCAAAGGGTCAGAATGTTGCAGGGGACAGGGGCGATCGTGTGGGCACTAGATCATAAAAGACCGGTGGATGCGGTTACGACATCGCATTTTTTTCAAATGGGGGGATGAACGGAAAATGAGGCAGAGAAAGAGAAAAGAGAAAGAGGGCCAAAGATAATATAAGAGAAAAATAAAATAAGTCACGGCGTATTCACATTATGCAAATCTGCGACTTACAGGCGCAACGACATGTGAGCCCCGAAAAGAGTGATCAATCACATGTGGACTTTCAGTCTCTTTGCGACCCAAGTCCAAGAGAAGATGACGAGCCTCCGCAATGTTTTGGAAACCAGCAGGCGAATTGTGGTCAATGAGGATCTACCCATGATCAATTACTAGTCACTGGGGATATATATGACATACGATTGTTTGTGCTCCACTGTCCCACATTTCCTTCGCCATATTTCTTCTTGCGAGAGGGGAAGGTTGTACAGACAGCATGAATGCTGAGAGGGCAATTGTAGAATGTCCCTCGACAGGATCCACGCGGTATCCTTCATGGAAGGTCTTCTTCCAAGTAACGCTCAATACACCAAGATCAGTTTCTGTACACTGACTTCAACGACCATAATGGAAACGAGTGAAGCACAAAGCATTTACTTTGCAGAAGTTGCTTGGCTATCGACACAAGCCCTTCGCGCCGGTCTAGACCAATATACTGGACAATTGTAGAGTTGGCTAGCAGTGGACCATCTCCTGGAGCCGCGTTCGGTTTTTGGAATACGTTCGACGCTGCCCTATAAGATCCTGATGAGTAGCCAGATGTCCACTAGCGGCAGACCTACCAGAGTCCACTTCCCGTAGCAGCGCCCCAATCGATTACTCTGTCCACAGTCCACGATGGTCCTGATCTGTGCTTCACGTGGCGTATCACCGCATATATGGCGGAATAATGCGCGGGGAGGATGACAGATGCGAACGCAGTTCCATCGCGCGCAGAATGCTGAAAGCGTTGTCGGCGATTTTTATATTCTACATTGTAAGCTGTGGACCAACTCTCTCCCGACCTATCCTGCTCCGCAAACAAACGTTTGGCATCACTGTGTAGCAGTGTCTTGTCTGCACCTATGCACGATGATACGACTCAAATGTGCAAGCGAAAAATAAAACATACCATCAATGAGCGCAGTAACCGTGCGCTGAAGTTCTCCTGACAGAACCACATTACCAATCCCGTCGCTACCGAAGCGCGCTGCAGGTGATTTACGGTCCTCCCTGGACCGTACGGGTTCCTCGACCGGGTAGTCTTCGTGGCCCATGTCATAATATTCTATCTCGCCTTCATCATTTTCAAGTGCTTCCAGCTCTCGTGCAGACGTGGAGGTCGGCTCATTGTGCTTGGGCATCAAAGATATGTCCACATCGTGAAGCAATGACTTCAAAGTCGGGTCCAATGTTAGCGACGGCTTTGGCTGAGGAGTGGCCGCTGAAGCAAACAGGGCTGTTCTTGAGCGTGTCGAGGAAGACAGAACGCGCCACGAAGCACGAGTGCCGGAGAGCATTCCACTAGCGAGCGCACTACGCAGAAAACCCAGACCTTAATTTGTGTCTGGAGGCTTATGTAATCACTCATTCACCGACGCGCCAGCATGCCTAACATTGTCCTCGAAGTATGTCTAGCTTAGACCTTACGCCATCCCCAAAGCGGCCCGTCTCAAACGGCGAACCCCCAAGTAAGCGAGCTAGGTTGGAGGATAGTCGTGCCGTGTTGGATTCTGAAGACCATGGCCACGCGCCAAACACAAAGCTCGACGGAAATACACCACCTGCGTCGGATGCTGAAGATGATGACCCGTATTCCGTAGATGCTACAGCCTCCGCCGCAAACGAGCACAAGGCATCGGACTTATACCTCGACACCGTACGCCAGCACGCTTCCTCAGCTTCTGACACTCCCTCATTATTCTTCGCAGATTAACAGAGCCCTACTTGACTTTGATTTTGAGAAAGTGTGCTCGGTCTCGACCTCCAATATTAATATATACGGCTGTCTTGTTTGCGGAAAGTATTTTCAGGGGCGCGGCCGCAGCTCATATGCATACGCCCACTCCATTCACGATGACCATCATGTGTTCATCAATCTCGAGACAACAAAGGTCAGTTTCACCCTTGACACGCGTCGCGGCCATTCACC
Source organism: Veloporphyrellus conicus (assembly GCA_038089715.1). Classification (NCBI taxonomy): domain Eukaryota; kingdom Fungi; phylum Basidiomycota; class Agaricomycetes; order Boletales; family Boletaceae; genus Veloporphyrellus; species Veloporphyrellus conicus. The sequence goes on from JBBPLJ010000030.1 coordinate 26,590, forward strand.
CCAGTCGACTCCAGGTCTACGTACTTCCAGATGGCTATCCTGTGTCTGACCCGTCACTCGAAGATATTGCTTTCGTATTGAATCCCAAATTTACGAAGGCATCAATAGCGAACCTCGACTCTACTTCTTACATTTCCAAACCATCCTACGACCTCACCCATAAACCCTATTTGCAAGGGTACGTCGGCCTGAACGACATCAAACATAATGATCATATGAATGTCATCATACACTCGCTACTTCACGTCTCCCCGCTTCGAGACTATTTTCTTCTATCAGATTTCAAGGGGAAAGAAACAGAGCTCGTCAAGAGATTTGCTGCACTTGCCAAGAAAATATGGAATCCACGGCTTTTCAAGAGCCAAGTCAGCCCGCATGAGTTCCTGCAGGAAGTCAATCGAGCGAGTTCTGGAAAATTCTCATTAGAGAAACAAGGAGATCCAGTCGAGTTTCTTGGTTGGCTCCTTAATCGTTTGCATATCGATTCAGGCGGCACGAAGAAGAAAAACTCGAGTGAGTCCTGGCCGTAGTCGCCGAACGTGTGTGATGCATACTCTGCACAGGTATCATCTTCTCGACTTTTCAGGGGGAACTTCGCGTAGAAACCCAGCAAGTCTTCGTACGCCCTGACGAGGCTGGAAGCGAAAAGCCGAAATTTGATATTGACAGAGGTTAGGACGTAAAATTCATGAAATATGTTGATGCCGATCTATGATTTCCGCGCATCAGACATCAAGTCGACTGTGTCGCCGTTCCTTTTCCTAGCAGTTGACCTTCCGCCACCACCATTATTCCAAGACGCAGTCGAGAAAAACATCATTCCACAGGTCAGTATACATTCGGTGTTAGCCAAATATGATGGTGTTACTACAAAGGTAAACTCCTCATGTTGAACGCGCTTCTATTGTCGCTCATGCCCACGCATCATCAAAGGAGTCAGCAGGTCAGCTAAGGCGATACAAATGTCAGCGTCTCCCGCGATATATTATTCTTCACTACAAGCGGTTCACCAAGAATGTTTTTGTGGAAGAGAAAAACCCTACCATTGTCACCTTCCCGCTGAGGGGTGTTGATTTCCGCGAATGTACGCCTTGTCGATCTTTCATGTAATAACGTTGCTAATCACCCCATCTCCGAATGGATCTACGTCGACATTGTTTGCCGACAGACCTCGATGCGCCACCCTCACACCCACCAACGGTCTATGATCTGATCGCCAATGTCACTCATGAGTCCGTCGCGGGAACTACGCGTGACAAGGAAAATACGGTTTGGAAAGTTCATCTCCGAGTTGGGAGCGGAGGTGGTGAAGGTGAAAAGTGGCTGCAAATTCAGGATCTCATCGTCGAAGAGACTCGCAAAGAGATGATCTTTCTAGGCGAGACTGTTTTGCAGGTGAGTACCTTGTTCATGCCAACGATATTCTGTTAAGGCCGAGTAACAGGTATGGGAGCGTCGTGACGTTAGTAGCAATACAGGAGTGATGAGAATGGACATCGATCGGCGGTAAAGAGGCGTATGTGAGCGATTGAGCACAGTAGTGGAGATAGCGGGAATATATGCCACGTTTGTTAGGGTCGAATGCAAAAGCGTGAATAAACCATTTCATGAAAATGAGGCTATGATGTAGTAGCAATCCGCTCGTCGGATAGTGTACCTTTACACCCTCCTTAAAGGGCACATGACAAACACGACACTCAATACCAACTAAGTGAGTAACGAGAACACAAGGCAATATTACTCGAACGGTTGAACATCAGCATTGCGCGGAGTCATCGATAAACAGCAACCGCGGGCAATTTTTATTCGCCTTCCTGTGGAACGGTACTGGATTGCGGCTGGTCTGTGAATTCAGTGACTGCCCCTGCAGCGCCTCGCATTTCTCTGGAAACCAAGAGGAACTAAATATATGTTGCTATAGTGACATTCGGAACGCACCGTGTAGCAGAAGCCCCGTCAAAGAGTGGCCTAAAAATGTAGACACCCGAGACGACACCTAAATGACGACGGTCTCAAGTCAGCTTGCAGAACGGTTCGATTCAGCGAAGACCGCACCTAATAACCCAGCGAAAAGATATGGCGTAAGACGTCGAGACATTGAATCACGTAGCCGAGTATGAGGCCTCTTCTTCCGTCCAAGGACTCGACTCGGAGTTGATAGCAGGCCGTCGGTCGCAGTGCTTCCTTTTTTGGCAACTCCGCGATGGTGACCAATTTAGATTGACAAGTAGTACTAGTACGACGATTGCATTACATTTCCATAAGCATCTCAAGCTACAATCCCAAACTCCTGACAGGCGATCTGCGCGGCTTGTTCTCTTGCAATGCGAAGCTGGTTAGCAGTACCGCTTCCAACCTCCTTCCCCCCAACTAAAACAAACTTATTACAAAAACACACTGTTTCAGTCCATATAAATCGCTTACCTTTACACACCGCAGTCCACGTCAAGGCATTTGGGGGACCTTCGGAGGATTCCTTCCAGCTTAGTAAGTGTTTTTCGTTACGTCCCTGGAAGTCTACATCATCATAAGGTCCGATTCACACAAACTCATGACAGAAAATCAGCTCACAGTTGTGGAGAGCTGTGGCATATCCTACAGCTCTGTGAGTGCCTGCGACTGTCACCAATGATTGTATGTGACTTACTACCATTTCCCATATTATGAAGTCGGAACGCTGAGATCGGGGTACAGAGGTGTAACTGCGACAATGTATGGGCCTCGGTGTCCTTCACAACTCGATCTCACTCTCGCATTTAAGCCATATTTTTTAATCGGAAAAGGAAGGCAAGGTTTGCCCACACGATGCTGAAACACCGGTCGATGGAATATTGCCATGAAACCCTGAATCAGAAATCACTGGGAAGTGCGCAACCGCACGGCAGGGCATAAGTTCTCGTGGATCAACAACTTGTTTGAAAGCCGGGGCTTTCCTGCGGACGCCCAGGACTTACTAACGAGTTATTCGGCAGAGACACATTCGTACAGGTTGATGAGGAATCAGCTGACTTCGCAACCATGGCACCTATTGACAAAGTCATGACGGGGGAAAATAATAACCGATCTAACATTGAAATCGCCAGAAAGGCTCGAAGAGTCGACAAAACCTGTTATCACCTCCGATGACATGCGCGCTGACGAGATCTTAGGGTTGGCGGGCGTGAGGCACGGCGAGCCGTCTTCGAGGTGAAGTCGGGCGACCAAAGATCAGATGCATAGTTTGTCATTTCCATTGGAACGATGATACAGGACTATTGGAATTCTGACGTTGGGCGATATAACTATTTTGGTAGGGGAAACGGATCACATTACACGAGGCGAACGTGTGCGCAGGAATCAGAGAGGGACCTCGGCAGCTGGGCCGGTCGCGATTGCCCACCGGTACTCGCATTGATCTGTAGATTCGCAAAGCAGGGACTATGAAGGAATGAAGCGGAAATTTCGTCCACGGGCCGGTGACCACGATAGCGGCAGCTCCAACTAGGTTCTTCCGGTTATCTATTGCCCGAGCTGCATTCAGCCTTGTCAAGCAACAACTCCGCCAAGGTGACCGGGAGGAACCATGAAGAACTATGCTGCCGGTGACTTGGCAAGTCGCCCCGACGATAATCTTGGGTAAACTGCGGGAACTATTTCGGGTGGCTACTAAAGGCACACCTCACGAATTTGGCAACCGTCGGACCTTGCACACGAGCTCCAAGTTGCGTGTCATTCACGTCAAGCCTTTTCAGCCTATGCTCAACTAATGTCGGACCCTCTACGGCCGCATATGAACATCGCAATGACACGTGAATAGATAACAGGACTCGATGCGAGCTGGATGCAAAGCTACAGAATGGGATGCAGGATAACCGAAACTTGTGGGAACTAAATGTGAGCGGAGAGGATGAGGTAAAAATAAATAGAACAAGAGCATAGAAAATCCGTGTAGTTGGCCGCCCAAGGGAGATTCCGAGAATCGGTCCACCTTGCATTACCCACGCCCGTTCTCGGCTTCGAGTTTGAGTGCCTGTAGAGCGATCGTCGCTGCTGCACCGCGTGAAAGGTGTTTATGAGTCCCAAAGCCCACACCATACTCCTCCCTGGAAACTGCATGAATCTATGAGATAGTGCACACTATACCAGAAATGAATGTTCACTTTTACATATAGACTTCCACTCCGGACTGTGTGTAGGGCCACTGGTCGAGTCCTTCCAGCTGAGATCAGCAGCCCGTCCAACGGATTGTAGGTCTAGATAAAATGTCTTTTTAAGATGTATCGCTCAACGGAAGTCTGCTTGACCTACAATTGTTCAGCGCAACAATGGGGTCTTGTGCTAGGATGGTGAACACGAATGAGCCCATCTGGAAGTAGGAAGAAATACGCACCACGGGACATTCTGGGTTGACCTGGTGAGTCCTCCTGGTCCAACAGGAATTTTTATACCATTTACTAGCGGTGACATCGGGAGAGTATTAACGATGGCGGTATTATTCAAAGGCAATGCTGAACGGAGCTGAATGCTTCTGAAGGTGTGCGCCCCCCATGATCACGGCGTTACCACTAAGCTTGGGGAATAATACACGAAATAACCAAGCTGCATGAAATAAGGCGCGCTCTCTGCACGCAATACCGATCGAACTGCTTGGTGCGAAGAAGCGAGAGCAAGAAAGCGACCACGAGGACTTCATGTCGGGTATCTGCATTGGATCGCTCCAAGCACCGTCCAAGGTAGGGTCCAGGAGGACCTGGAAACGCCGGGCAGCCTCCAGTATTTGCCCGCAACTTGAAAGGAGCCATCTGTGGGAAGGGATTCTCTTCCAGATACGTATCCATCTGGATCGATTGAGACGGATAGGAGTAAGCGGCAAAGCTAACATGCTGCTCAACATT